>VXAC01001091.1:832970-911016 GCA_013399225.1 Rhipidura dahli
AAAACAACAACAACTAAACAAGGGACCTGACACACACTGACTGGAGCTGTAAAAGTCATGTGCTTATGTGGTTTTATTTATTTTTCACATGTGTGTAATTGAGCCCTATCAAAGCGAGCCCACAACAGAATACAGTGGGATGTCAGCATTAACATCTGTCTGCCCCGTGCTGTTCAGTGCTGCCGCGGCTGCGGGGATGGTTCGGTCTCAGCCACACCCAGCCGATAACCCCGGATCGAAGGCTCCCAGGCCGAGGGCTGACGCAGCCTCCAGGACCCAGACCTGGCAGCTCTCCGAGCTAACACAGGTCCTGTGTCCGCCGAACGGACCCGGTTATCAGAGCTCGCTCGGTCAGCCCGCTCCGATCCCTTCGGAGGCTCCTCCGCCAGGTGCCAGTGCCGCCCGTGGCACCGCCGCAGCCTCTGGGGCTGCGTGTCGGGCTGAGTGGCTCTCGAGGGACGATGGCGCAGAGAGAGAGAGGGAGACGTGGAAGGGTGAGGTAGCAAAGGTTTATTCCGGGCAGGGGTAGGGGAAATCTCCGCTCCCCCTGAACAGAGGAATGAATTTTATACTCCCACAGAATTGGGAGGGCACAGCGAGAACAACCAATAAACACAAACATTACATCGACTCAAACCAATGGCGATATTACAGAAGGGAGGGGAAAACACGTCAATCTGTTCTAAACCAATCACTCGACGCCCGGCGAGGAATTTTCCAGAAGCTTGCCTTGATAGGCACCTCAAATCCTCCCCACTGGGCGTGGAATGTTCTTCTCCAACACCCCTGGACCAAACCATCTCTTTTAGGGGAAAAATAACTGTACCAATATTTTTCAAAAAAGGAAAAAAAACTTCTTTACGCCTCGCCCCCAAGGCTTTTCTCTGCAAGGGACTCCTCTAGCCACCTGAGGGCTAGGGCTGGAGCGGCTATTGGAGTTCCCGGGGCCCCCACACAGTGCAGGCAAACAAGTCCCCTTTTCCACCCCTGTCTTTGACACTCTCCTCTCCTTCTAAGGGAAGAAAGTGGGCATGGGCTGGGCTGTGGCCATGGTGCTCTTGGTTCAAGAAAGGTTCAGAGTCCTCATGCAGGGTGTGCTTTCAGCTAATCTGCTCAGACACACAGCCCTGGGATTTGCGTGCTCTGCCTGATCCAGAATCCCAGATCAAAGGGAAAGGCAGGCTGGTGATGTCAAAGCACACAGCTCCCAGACTGTGGAAGTGAAGAGCAGCACCTTGAGCTGCAGCCGTGTGGGGAATCTGCCATAAATCCTGCTGTGGCATCAGAGCAGCCTAGGTGAAAGCCACCCACTGTGTTTGGCTTGTAGCTGCCACTTGGCTTTTAAAAAGCCTGTTCACTTTTTTTATTTAAGACACTTTGGAGGTCTCTGTTACAGCACCATGTGTTTCTGTACTCTTATAAAACCAGCGACTTGCATCATTTTTGCTGGAAGCTGAGAATTTTTGATGACATGCACATTTATGTCAGGGGAGTGATGGGCATTAGTGGCAGCAGGCAGGACTTTCAGACAAGAAAGGGAGAAGCCAATTTCCATTCCAAGGCCTGGTGCATTATTTGGCCTTGTGGTTGGACCAAAATACTGTCAAACCATAGGGAAGTGGCAAAACATTCAATAAACAGGATTAGGTATTAAAATTGAAATAATTTAAGGGATATTGGTGATTCCTGGGTGTGGAGACAAATTTCCCTCCCAATTTCCATTGAATTAAAGCATCTGGGAAAAGAGGCCGAGTGCCTGAATGAAGAGAGAATTGTAGAGAAAGCTGTAAATGTTGAGCTGGTCAGTGAGCCTGCGCTGTCACAGAGAGGTGCTCAGAAATTAAGTAATGTCCTCAGAAACTGGAAATTTTGGCCACAAGGATTTAAGGCTGTAGGAAGGAGTTGTAAGCTTACCATGCCACAGCCTGCATCCCTTTGGTAGGAAAATCCTTGCTCATACTGCAAGAGATCTCCTCATTGTGGAGCTGAGGCAGCCTTGGTTATCTCCTCTGGGACTTTCCCCATCCTCTTCCCTGCCTAAAATCCCACATGAGTTTTGCCTGGGAGAGAGGAGATAGGCAACAAGAAGACAAGAACTGTTTCTACTGGGAAAAATTATGCTGCAAGTAGGCTGAAACAAGCCAACGTTTCGATCCTTGAAGTCCTTTCAGCTTTACATTAGCCACAAGGAGGAATGGTTATTTAGCTCTGCAGGTGAGTGCATGAAGCAGTTGCCTGTGGCTCTGGGGAGGCCCTTTGGTGTCTCAGTGACTTTCCCTGTGGGATCATCCCAGACATTCTCTGTAATCCCAAAGATGCAGCAGGAGCATCAGTCAGTCAGGCAGCAGAAAGGAACCGTGATGCTGGAAGGTGTGGTGGACTCCAGATGGTTTCAATGGTGCCTTGGACAAGAAGCTGTTAAGCTTGGGCTGGTTGGGTCCTTTCAGAAATGAAATATGTAAAGATAGTTCCTGCAGGAATTGCCAGGCTGCAGTGACCTGGTCAAACAATGAAAAGAGACGGGGTTTTGTTGTGGGTGCTTTGTAACAGAAAAAACTCAAACAATTATTGCGTTACTGGAGCAGCAGTGAGGACCCAGCTGTCAATCTGCGTGGCATTCATGAGCTGCATCGTGGCTCTTTGGCTGGAGAAAAACTCCAAAGTTAGAGCTTTGGAAAGCTAAAGCACATAAAAATGTTACGCTGTTTTGTGTCTCCAGGAAGTACACAGTGATGTGAAACATCCACCACACGTTTAAGGTGTGCAGGCTTATTTATATATGTGCGTATGTGTGTATTTATAGGGAGAGAAAGAGAAATAAAACTATGTGATTCTACTGTTTTAAAGCTGTTTGCAGATATTCTGTAGCATCTTTTTAAAAGGAATGTCTAGAATGAAAGAAATGAACAACCAAAGATAAAAAAAAAAAAAAAATTAAGTAAATCAGATTGTCAGATATCATGCTGGTCTAAAAACTCAATCTACAAGAATTAATTGAGGAACTGGACCATGAAAGTCAAGAAATGGGGCCTGAAAATAAACTTGATTAAGAAGATAATGTTCAAGACATACAAAGGAAGACTGATTAGCATAGACGAGAACATCAGTGAACAAGCAGAGGAATAAATCTCACATAGACAGCTGCTCAGATCAGATCAGAACATATTTAAAAGATGAAAGACAATATAAGGAGCAATTTCTCATTTAGACTGGAGAGGAAGGCCTCCAACTGATCTATTCCTTCTATAAATGGCTTTTGGCCAAGACACAAAGCTTCGTCCACAGGAAAATATGGGAGTTGGTTTGCTTTTATCCTGAAAATCTGTAGACAGACCATGACAGGAATTCCATTATGAGAGGGGGACACAAATGATGAGCAAAACAAAATTAATCAAAAAATACATTTAAAAACAGAATAGGTAATAGATTTGGGGCACGAGGTTAGGAATGAAGTTATGACTGATAATTTATGTGCAAGTGAAGTAAATGCTCCCTAAATCTCATAGTAAAGCTCTACTGGTGGTTTTTTTTTTTTTTTTTTTTAGTGAAAAGGCCTTCAACCAACACAAACTGTGGAAGAATCACTGAAGTACAGATTGCTGCTGTTTATTAATTTATTAACTATTTTGATGAGGGTGTAAGAGTGAGGGGAAGTCCCTATATGATGGGTCATTCTGCCAAAAAACTGAAATCCATTCTCTCTGCTCTGAAAGACAAAAAAAAGACCAGAAGAAGGGTGCCAGATACATAAACTACAAGTAGATAAGATACAGGGAGACTTTACTACAAGAACTTTTTATTTTATTTTAATTTTTAATGCACAATAGAGGCTTAGAAGAAGAGAAAGAAGAATGACCTGAACCTGCATTTTTTCCCAGGGTAAGTAAACACAAAGTTTTTTTTGTTCTGAGAGGAATGAACAAGGAGAGATGGAAGATCTAATTTGCCTACTGGCCTGTTTTCATTGTTATACAGCATTTTGGTGAGTCTAAGTCCAGAGGGATACTGCCAGAGCGTGGCCTCACAAGCTGGATGTGCCTGGAGATGTGCACGGCTGGGTATTTTCGGTCAGGCACAGGCAGTCACAGCTGTTGCTATTTTTGCCCTGACTCCTCTCTAATCACTCAACACATTTTAAAGCAAGATATAATGATAGACTATGTTGCCAAGACAGAAAAATCAACAGAGTATCTAAGGGAATATGAAAAGAAATGAAAATTCAAAATGTATCTGGAAGAGAAATATAACGGACAAAAAAACTTTTGATAAAGGTTGCTCTACAAACTTGGCAATGCCTCTGCTATAAGTAAATATGAATGTCTGCCTGCCTTGCTTTATGTTCAGTACATCCAAAATTGGGGGTATGTGGAGGAAATACAAGGAAGTCTGTTCTCTCAGTGTAGCCAGCTGAGTTTTCAGGCCTAATCCATTCTGAAATTAAAATTAGCTCAAATGGTTGGATTCTATCAGGAAGTTTAAAATGGAGAATTTCCTTCATAAATATGGATAAGAAGAAGACAACTTTTTGGATGTTCTACGTGGTGACTTCCATTAGAAAAATAAAAATGTCTCTCTCTTTTCCCATCAGTTCGCCAATTCTCTCACAGAATTTCAGATATTATTTTATACATGATTGAAGCTAGAACTCCCTGTTGCTACTTATGAAGTATCTGTGGATTTATAGTGGTATTTTTAGAGGTAAACATTAAATCTTCCCCTCTGGCAGCCAAGGACAAAATTGCATTATCTTGAGTGCTGCTGAATCAAACATGAGAAGTGGTGGAACCCCTTTGCTATAAACAAGTTAGGAAACACCTTAATTTAGCACTCTCCTTCTGAGGAATAAAAGTCCCAGTCTAAACCAAACTGACATAAGTAGAACAACTTGTATTTCTGATAGCAAAGTGATTTTGTTGCGACTGCAAATCATGGTGAGTTAGGAATAACCCAGCTATTCTTCCCTGTGCTTCATTGTAAATACTGTCTGTCCATCTCCACAGGGGGGTGGAATATTTTTATTATTATTATTTTTGATGAAGAGTAGTATTTAGAATACTTAAGAATGTTTTCTGGGGAACTAACTCCACTGGAATGGCAAAAAATAAGTGTCCTAATGAATCCAGAACTCCATCTACCAAGAACTGCAGGAGATAAAATAAGTGACTTTCTGGAAACAGACCACTGGCAATCAGAAAAACTTCACCATTTATGTTTGGAAAACACACACTGCATCTACATTAGGAAGCCATTTCTTCAGCAGGACAAAGCCTTTACCTGCAGAGCTCCTCACATCCCAGGGGTCACCCCCCAGCAGCTCCAGTGCTTTACTGGGGCCTCCCAGTCCCTTCAAGGGTCACAAAGAGCCCAGGATCCTCTTCAGCCTCAGGTGGAGCCCAGCCAAGCAAGTGTGGGGGGGTCACATCAACAGGTGCATATTTGATCCTCAACAAGTGCCAACGTGAGGACACACAAAGCAGATCTGTTTGCTCTCAGTGCTGCTGTTAGACTTTAAAACAGTTTCTGAAGACAAAACTGTAGTGTAAAATTTATCTGTGGATGTTACTTGCCAGAGTTCCTCGTGAATAAACTGCACTTCCTCTGTTTGAATTACAAATTGCTATAACATAATAGTGGAGTTTGATGGATTACACTGGACCTATGTGAAAAAGGAGAAAAGGCTGTGGTTTACAAGCTGTGTAGGAGGTCCATACTAAGTCAACATGGAAGCTCTTAAATTTTATACGCAGGGTTTCATAACCAATATATCAGATTGTTTTGAGTGATGCAATCAGAATTGTTTTGCTTCAAACCCACCTGATTTACTAATACTGACTAGAACCAGTGACACAACTGCATTTCAAAATGGGTTTTTCAGATGACGTTGATTTTGGATGTTATTCTGGGAACTCCAAAATTTTACCGTTAGCCAAAGTGACTTTTTAGATCCACCTGAATATATCATGTGAATTAGGCTTTCCATGGTTTGGCCGATGCAATGGTAAAATGTGAGGGTGTTTCCCAGTACATGCAATTATCACCTTCCTTTTTGGCACAAATGGTGATGACAAAACCCAGGCAATTTGTACAGCTTTGAGTATTCAGCGTTTTCATTTCCTTAAAAACCTTCCCTGGTTCATCATAGTACCAGCTAAGCTTTGATCTCAGGACTGTCTTTTTGATTTCTTTGTTCAACAGAAATGTATGTATAAAGTAATAATAATAGCACTAACTCTTATCACACCTCTAATATTGAAAAAGAGCTTTTTGAGAGGAGGCTCAGTTACTAAAGATACTTTTGATACTGGAAAGTATATCCATAAACACAAATACATAAGTCCCTCTCATACCTGTGAACCCAGCGATAACCACTGTCAGCACATCAATATCATTAAATTTAAACAATATAATTAAATCTAATGTTAATGAGACTAAACATAGGGAAACAGTTCACATTCTTAACTGTGACATCTCTACTCTCCCCCAGGCCCCCCCACTAAGCAGCTGCAGGGCAGAACAGGGACAATCTCCTGATCCTGTTTCACTGTCAGGATTTCTGAGCTGCATTTTAGCTCGGGCACACAAACACTGAGGGTCTTCCACTGACTGGGAAGAATAAATCTTAAGTGGGCACACATGTCAAGAGCTTTATAGGGTGAAAAATGCTTTATTGATTTATCCTAAAAACTGGGTAAAGACCCACAAGGCCACTGGGGTCCAAATTCCGAGTTAACAGCCCTCTGAAGATCTTAGAGGTAAAGGGGACCAAAGTGCTGAAATAAAGTCCAATGCCTCCACATAAAAGTGAAGTTTATAGGAGTATTCACTGTGGTAATTTTTTGCAGATTCAGTCTCATTCTAGATCTTGTCCTTTATTTTCCTATGCAAATTGCTTTTCAAAGTGACATGTTGAAATATTTCTGCTAAGTGTAAGGGGCTTAGATTAATTTCTTTAACTGCTTCATATATTTGTTTCTGCTTGAAACAAGAGCTCTAAATGGCTAAAATTCGAGTATCTAGTATGCACCTACATCTTGTCATGCAAAGTCATCCTCAGGTAATAGCTGTGCCTGTATAAAATAATAGAACTTAAGGCAAAAAGGAGTAAAGTATGTAAAACAGTAATAGCATGTGATACCGATTATGTTACAGCCAAAAATAACACCTTTTGGCATGTTATGCTTCAGTTCTGTTCTGTTAATGTTCCTTGGATATAGGCAGATTTTGATTTACACTTAGAAATATTTCTATTTGAGAACTATTAGGAAAATATTTTGAAATTACAATTTGAAAGCATGTGGAATGGGTTACCTCCCACAATTATGGGGACTACTGTATAGCAGACCTGCATTAGCTTCCCTGCAACTAATGAACCATGTCATTAATTACAGACATTCAAAATAAAAATTACTCCAAAGCAAGACAAATATTTACTATAAATAAAAGGGTCAAGAACTACAAAGTGGCCATTTTATTCTAAACCAATTCTGTTTAATTTTTATGCTCTTTCTCCTCAAATTTAATTTGAAGCACATTGACTTGATTTCATATATCAAATCTGACATCTGTAGGAGTACCCACAATGAGACTTCCACCAGGGACCAGGATCACTGGAAGATTTTCAGTGAAGGTGTTAATTATATTTAAAGATGTGTTTATTAAACTCACGTGGCTTGTTCTCAGGATAGGTTTCTCTTAGAAATACTTAGGAGGATTATTTCCGAAGGTTTCCCTTTGGTTGTCCCGCTGGCAAAACCACCTTTAACTTCCAAGTTAGTCAGTCACTGCATCCCCTCACATGCCAGAGGTGGGAGAAGGAGCTGCTGATTCTGTCTCCTCACCCACTGCAGTCCTGCTGGGTCCCAGCAGCTGTCTGACATCTCTAAAGAGCTGCTCCTCACCCCTGCCCTGCTGTCAGATCCTCGAAATTCAGCTATGGCCAAAATCTGAGTGCTGCTGTTGGGTTTGGTTAAAGGTGCTGGGGTGGAACATCTACAAAGCTCCCTTTGGTGCATCAGACAGAGCCTGGCTGTGCCTCAGTGCTGGTTGCTGCAGCTACAAAAGCCACAATTCCCCTCCTGCCTTCAGGAAACAGGTACCAAAGACATTTCTTCCTCATTTCGTGTTGTCAGTTGGCTGCTGTGTCTGGCTCAGTGACAGAGAGGGACAAATCGGTAGCACTTTCATGTAAATCTTGCTGTGGAGGAGAGTTTTCACTGCCAGAGCCTAAAGGGAAGCTCTCCCAAGTCCCCCATCCTGCAGGGAGAGCAGTGGCTGTCGAAGGTGAGGGCACTGTGACCTGCAGCTTCTACCCAGGGCCAAGCTCTCTTCACTGTCACTCTACTAATATTCTGCTTGTATGTCTATTATTTTGAACAAGGTTATTTTTGCTTGGTTTGGGTGATATATTTATTTTTTTTAGCAGTTAATATACAGTCCTAAACAACACAACAGCATTTTCTTCTGTGAACTCGTTAGAATGGTTTGTGTCTGTCACATGATGTTTCATTATTGCCAGTTACATCATTGAATATTTTTATTAAGCATAATAAAAATATTTGCCACCTGTTTTTTTTTTTCTTTTTCCTCCTTGAATCACATCTTTACCTCTCCAAAAGTCAGGTGTGAGGGTACACAGATGCACTGACCATATAGATAGCAAGCAAGAAGATCCCTCAATGAAACAGCCACATAAAAGTTGCCCTGACATCCACCCCCACGTTTGTAACCAGAGTGTTTGGCATAATAAAGATAACAGCAGTAGATAAGTAGTTTATCTACATATATTGCCGAGAACAAAAGAGGATGATAAAGCATTGCTGCTATCAGGAATCCAGAAAGTGCCACTGTTCAACCAGGTCTGCATAATCTTGAGTCAGCCTCAGTTATGTTCACAGGGGTTTTTAACAAAAATATGAAGAAGAAGAGGAGTTGAGTGGAAGAAAAGAGCTCAAGTAGGTTTTTCTGGAATGTGGGAAAGTTGCTAGAAGTCACATTAAAATCAACAAAAGTATTCAGTACGTGTTTTGGAGAAAAAGGTTGTGTTTAAGAGAAAGGGTCAGCTGTTAAAAAAAAAAAAATATTTGGGCCATATGAAAAACTACAAATCTTTTCATCAGGAATTTGGGACTGAATGCATGAGGGTGTACAGACCTAACAGTGACAACTTTTACAGCTGAACAATGCTTTTGCAATGGAATCCTGGCTCCATTCAAATCAATGGCAAAAGTCCCATCCGCTTCAATGGAGCCAGGATTTCATGTGTATCTGTCTTTTCTCACTCTTCCTTGATATTTGTATCCCAACTATCTGGCAGACTATTGTCTGTACAGGTCAAAATTAAAGCTTTCTATTCATAAGTGTCAGGGTTACTGTCTGTTTTCTCACCAAAAGAAAAAAAAAAAAAAAAGGATGATAAAGTGTGACACATACTTGCAGTGCTGTATCATTCACTTCTCTGCTCAGAGTACAGAGAATTGTTTTGCTGCATCTGTTAGGAGGACAAAATTTCAAGAAAAAAGCTAAATGCTGCCTGTGTGTAATTCCTAACTCCAAGGCTTTTACAGAGGTCTTATTTTCAGCTCTACATGTATTAAGTTTCGGATATGGGTGTCATGGGATTTAAGCAGGGGCAGAATTACCTCAATGCTGTCTCCTCTTAAAAATGCTTCCTGAATATG
Organism: Rhipidura dahli; assembly: GCA_013399225.1. Taxonomy (NCBI): domain Eukaryota; kingdom Metazoa; phylum Chordata; class Aves; order Passeriformes; family Rhipiduridae; genus Rhipidura; species Rhipidura dahli. The sequence continues at coordinate 842,648 of VXAC01001091.1, forward strand.
GAAAAGTATTGCATGGGCAGGAAGGAAGGTGACTTTCATCAAACAAATCTGTCATGCAGTGAGACTATTTAACTCATCCAACAAACCCTGGTATTTGTGCCTCTGAATATAAGCATTAACCCAGAAAAATGAGAGAGATTAATGAAAATTCAAATTAAGAGAATGAAAATAAGAGATAAACTGCTGCTTTGCAGATGAATGACTTTTTAAAAATGCTTAAATCCACAGAGCTTGTCAAAATGCACCAAGAAGTGCCCTGGTAAGTGAGAAATGACACAGAGAGGGTAATAAATGTGAATGGGGAGCTTTGTGTTCCCCCAGTGCACTATTTGTACACTACAAAAGCTTTAAAAGAATTGTAATTCTACACTCACTGTTGCTTAACTTGGGGGAAAATACATACAGCCTGCAAAGTGGCTGTGTCTATTCTGCTTTAAAGCCCATCTGAGAGCACAAGGACATTGCAAACCAGGACATTTAACAAATATGATGGAGAGCCTTGGAAAAGCAAGGAAATATTCAGACAAGTGAAATTCCTTTAACCATAGTCAAAGCAAGTTAGAAAAGAAAAGAGGCAATAAATCAGCTGACTTTAGTTTGTTTATGGTGTCATGGAAGATAAAACCAATACCCATGGTAGAAAAAACATACATGGAAATACATGTGCAGCTATCAAAGTCACAGGAATATGTCAATAGTGAGTGAATCCCACATCAGAAAATGATGATTACATAGCAGTGATCTCCAGAAAGAATTCAGCTCCAGGCTAGATGCAGAGTGAATCCAAGAACAGACCAGTTTTGTACAGTCAGTGAATAAGGACAGGTTCATAGTTCTGACATCCTCCAGTCTCCTAACTCTTCTTGTTGCTGTTATCCCAGACAAAGTAGATGAAATTACATCAGAAACATTTCTGTGCCATTAACTTGCTGGACAGCTGATCTGATAAAATATATCCAAAACAAATATGCACATAAATTCTCAGCTTGGTCATAGTTAAATCTTGCACAACCCATGACACAGAGGTTACACAGTCCATCCTTCTTGGAGGGGTGCACGAGGATGGCATTTCCTCTGCAAGTGCTGCTGGAAATGCTTGTGAGTACATCGTCAATCTTCAACAGCCAGTGGTCATTCCTGAAGCTGCATCAGCAAATACTTCTGCTAGCAGTGTCTTTCTGCAGCATATTTGTATAAATTCAACCCACTTGGGAAGTGCAAACAGCAGGGTTGATGAGCCTGGGATCAGTGCCAGGTTAATGCAGCTACACAGCTTTTGTACCAGCTCATATCCTATGAGCTTTGTAAGGAGTGAAGGAGAATGCAGCCCTCCATGCAAGAGACACTTGAACATAGCCAGGACACCGAGGCAAACATCATAATTGCTGATGGTAAAGGATGCCAAATGTATCATCTACATTCCCTTTTCAGCTGGCCAGTGGAAGAGAAATATAAATCCCTCCACAGTAGAAAAATTCATCCTGCATTTCTCTCTTCAGTTCTTCAAGCTCTCTTTCTCCTGACTCTCTTGTCTTTCTCAAAGTGATGCTGAATGATTCTTTGCTTACTGCAAATATGGATCATGGAATTGGCCTTTTTCCTTTGGCACATTTGTTAATTTTCTTAGCTTTATATCTCTTGGTAATGACTAGAATTGTATTAAACCTAGAGACTTAAATTCACAGAGGAAAAACTGCAACAATTTTTGGAAGCTTGCTGTGAATCTCCTTGGCTGCACAATTTAATCTGGAAGCCATAGAGAGGCAATAAACACAGTAACCCCTGTTGCCAATTAATTTGTTGCTTTTAGAACTACAATACAATCATAGCTTAATTGGGTTTACCTCAAGAATCTCTTTGTGATATTTCCATGAAATTCAAGACAGTGAAAGTTAGTAATTATGGTTTAGGAGCACAAGTTACTGGTTGTTGCCAAAAAATTGTGTGCTGCTTAATTGAGTTTTGATGTTCTTGCTGCTATCTACAAACCCAATTGTTCCACATGACTTTGTGATGGGATCTAAATCTCTGTATCAAATGTTAAAACCCTTGGCACCTGCAAAAGATAAAGATTTATGTAATTAGCAGTGGCTGATGAAAATAAGGTTATTCTCACTAGGGAAAGGAGACATTTTGATTACCTAATTAATGCTTTTCCTCATGCAGAAGATTGATAAAATTGACCTAGACAAAATTTTCCCACCGTCAAAAACACAAAACCAAGATGACATAATGCACATCCTAGGAAATTAAGAGCAGAAACTTAAGAAGAAACTACTGTATTTCATCCAAAAAGAAATAAACATACTGAACAGATTATAAGAAATGTCCTTTAAGAGTGACACAACCAAATCTTTTAAGTGATAGTTAAAGAAACTGTAGAAAGAAATGATTGAAGAACCTTGGAAAGGGAAGTATCTTTAAATTGAGAATGGCAAAAGAATTTGTTCCTTTGGTTTCCATGTACCTTGAATTTCTGGTTTTAAAAAGTTACTAGTTCAGAAGAACAAAAGCAGGAAATCATGTACTGAGATATTTCAACTCTGAAATGCACAATTTTGCTCCAATTACACACAAATACATTCAATAGGTATGGGACCTATATGGTCCTTTTGTGGGGGGAAAGTCAGCCTCCAGCAGGGCAGGAGTTCTAACCACCTTCAGACCACAGAGCCTTTCTTGGAACTCAGAACTACAGAGACACAGAGAGCCCATTTAAAGGTGATGAAAGTGTGACCCTGGAGATAAAATTCCTACTGTTGCTCAGTTCTGACTTTTGATCAGGTTGGAATCTACTGAAGGTAATCTGGATATTTTGACTAGTTTAATTAGGTCAAAATGAAGTTCATTTGACTGCAATGGCCATGAATCTTTCTTCCAGCTCTGAAGACACATATTTGTAACCACTGCTAACACATGAATTAGATTAGAAGGTCAGGGTACAATGAATAACACAATTTAGCATTTTGTCATCTATTCCCTGACAAAATACAGCACCAATTTCTGAAACTGAGGTTGATAAGAGTGCTTCTTATTAATTGTGTCCTTCTCCAACAGCATTGCTTCAGTATCACAAGGAGTTTATATGCATCCATGCAATTATACTCTTCTTCTCAGAGATGGAACTTTGCTAGAGATGCCTGCTGAGAAGTCACTGTGCAGCAAGGGAAAGGGAAGAAATCTCTAGCTTGAAGAAAAACTTGAAAATAGCCAAGAATCTGGAAGGATAAAATGTATGTCTATTTTCTGTTGCTGAGTTGAGCCCTTGTACTACTTTTTGAAGTTGATTGTCTTCATTTCCCTCCACTGTCCAATGCCTCTGAGAAGGAGAACTGCAGAGTTTCTCTTTTGAAGCAGCACCACTGGGCATCCATTGGGCAGGGTGAGCCCAGGACAGGGAGAAGGCCAACCAGCAAAAATGCCATGTCCCCTTTACCCAAAGTACCTGTGTGTTATGCACTGGAGTATCTGTGCAAAACTCATCTCAAGAGGTAAGAATGATGTAAAAAGTGTCACTGCTGCCTGCTCAGATCACAGGGAATGGATTAGAAACCATCCAGTGGGGGTTTCCTCATCAGGGCTATTTCCACTGGAACAACTGGGAGTTTATTGGACATGGAGGAGTAAATTTACAAAGGGAAGCCTGTGCTTCCTTGCTTCACTGGCTGAATCTGAGCCTAAGTACCTGAAGCAGTAGGATATGCTGAAAAAGCTGACTATTTCTTGCCTTTTCTCTATCTACTTGTGGATACAGTGTGGTAATACCTGCAATTAACTACAGGAAATTAAAAAGAAGATCACACCCTTAAGGAGAAAATACTTCGCCTTCTTACTCTGTGTTAAGTCTTCTCTGGCAAGGAATTCTGTTTTTCTGCTGTTCTGGCAGATTATTTGACACTGAGCAACTGCATTAGCACTTCTGGAACATGGAACAAGAGCTGAGAGTGTGAAAAAGCGTTGTGGAAGCCTTCCCGCTTGAGACATTTAGAAATGAAATGACTGAAGCTTTTAGAAATTTATTGTAATAGACTGATGCCTAACTAACAGGGAAATAAAGCAGATTGCCTAAGAGCAATTTTTAAGTTTCAGTTTTGCCATGCCCTACTGCTGGCTTGGGCATTTGGCTGAGTTGTTCCCAGGTAAATTACTCTGCTCCTGCTTCTAAGCAGGCTCCAGGCAGGAACTGGCAGGAAAAGGAGGCAAGAGAAAGGTCTTGGAGGGCAGAAGGCTCAGAAGGAATGAGCTCAGCTGGTTCCTGGGGTGCAGTGATCAGCAGAGAGCAGAACTCCAATCACCAAATGGTGCAATGGAGCTTTGAGCCAGAAGAGACCGGGTTTGTCAAGGCCAGAAAAACTGAACCTTCTCCCTGCTGCCAATCTTCTTAGCACAGAAGGGAAGGTAAAATAGCAAAACTATCTGGTTAATAGGCCACAGTGCAGGAGGAATCAGTCCTCTGAGAGTCTCTGGGGAGAGGTCCAGCCCTGTGGCACAGCCAAGGGCCAGGCTGCAGCTGGTCAGGAGCTCCAGTGTCTGCTGGGGGCACTGCAGACCTTCAGCCCCGTTCACATTTCCAATTAACACAAATCTCCATACTTCAAAAACTATTTTCTAGGGATTCTGATACAAACACATACTCAGGCCTTGGACACTGCTCATGAGAGTCATGTTTTGAGGAGTGACAAGAAAACCTTCACCCTGCTTTCAGCCTCATCTGCTGTGCCTTGCCTTGTCTTGTCTGTGCATCTGAGCCAACAATGAGGGAACTTTCTTTCCTGCTTGAGCAGATGTTTACCTTTCAGCACCTAGGACGACCTTTTGACTTGGGCCTGAAATTCTGGCCCTGCTGAGATGGGTGGAAGTTTTGGCACTGATTTTGACAGAGCCAGTGTTTCATTCCAGGTGCTTTGCTCAATAAGGCATATAAATTTACAAAACATGGGCCTTCCCTGTTGCTCAACTTCTCAGTCATCCCAGGTATCACTGAGTGATAAACACAAAAAACCTGGAGGAAACAAAATGCCATCTGAGAAAAAGGCTCCTACATGAATAATTAAAATATCTTTCAATATATATAATAGGTACACCTATACATACAAGCACACACATACAGAAGACGTCAGTGGGATCAAAGCTTTTCTCCAGCACTTTAATTGGTGGCATGCACCCTCAGTTATCTGCTAAAATCAAGACCTGTACATGCACGTGCAGGTGCTGGGAGTTGCTTTTTTCATATTGTTGGCACAGGGCCACATAGAAGAGCCATGCTCCTTTATTTTTTTAACAAGCCTGTGTTTTCTCAGGTGTGCATTTATCTCTGTGAAGACGTTCCTCAGACCTGCAACCTCAGGTTTAGCATGCTAATAGGAAGAGGTTCTCTCACTGCCAACAAACAAGCCTTACTCTGTCTTAGATCCAAGGATATAACAGATTTTTTTATTATTATTTATAAATATTCTTTGTAAATATAGGGATCCTAAGCATGGAATTGTAACAAGTGGCATTTGGAACAGACTGCCAGAGGATGTGAGTTTAAATTTGGATGAATTTCCAGAAGACAATTTTAGGTTGAATTTGCAAAATGCTGCTCCAGAGGCATGAACCACTGCATGAAAAATATGGTCTGCGTTGTAATGGCTCTTTTTGGTTTTAAAAATCCATGAGTCCATGCTGGTTTTGGTAACAGAGATACCATGAACAAAGGCAGGAGGCAATTAAGGATTATTTTCTTGGGAAAAAATATTGCTTTGAACAATAAGCTAAGGAAGGTGCAAATAACTACACATGTGATTGACATAAACACTCTGCTCTAGAGTGTAACAGCCTTTTAAATCACTGTTAAGTTTTAAAATTGCAGCATGGATTGACCGAATTTTTGGGTGAGTGATTGAATTGTTTATATTGAATATCTTTTTGGCAGTTTAGGAAGTGACTCTGTTCTTGCCACTTAAGCCCCACTTAGAACACTTGTGATTTTTCTGCAGGCAATATTGTCAGTTCCCATTTTTCTCAATTCTCTGCATTTTGACAGCAATGAGTCAAATTATGGATTTTTTTTCATTGTCTGAAAAGCTTTTGCTTTTCTGCAGTTGTCTACTTCAAGGGTTTCATTTCTTCTTCTTTGCAGTCAGTAGTTTTATTGTTGCTTCTCACAGGCTAAAAACAGGGCTCTGGTTTCTCTTTTGTGCATTTATTTGATCCAGAGAACTGGCTATTGTTATCTAAACCGAAAGTCACTTTCTCATCCATTAGTCATTTTATGTTAAAGATCAAAAATTTGGGGGATTTGTTGTTGATTCTAATCTCACAACATTTTTCTTTATTTACTGTTCTTGTAGATTCTGTATTTGACAATTTGCAAAACCTGCTTTCAATGTCAACATTCGAGTACTTCCCATAAGTAAAAAAGCTGGAGTAATTTAAAATAGTTCCAAAGACTTCCCCACACAATCTCAGATGGAACAGCCCATAGTTTCCTGCTATTAATCTATGTTCTTATATTACATGGTAGTATTATGTTGCCACTTGCTTTTTCTAGTTCTTTTGGGTCACTGCTGAAATGTGTAAGGTTATGAAAAGAATTTTAAAAAACTTAAATCTTTAAAGAATTCCAAAACCTTTCTAATTCCTGCTTACTTTTATGGGTACTCTGGAAGATGCGCTGTTTTCAGATTTTAATAGAATAAAAAATGCTCAACCCCTACCCACTTCAGAGTTCCCTGACTCAGCCTGAAAAAAAAAAAGAAAAAACCAAAGAAAAAACAAAGTAAAGAGATTACTTAAAACTTTATTTTATTCTAAGTTCTAAAATGAGAATAGCTCGAGGAAGGGGAGGACATATGAGAGAAGGAGGCTTTGGGGAAGGAAACTGGTGTGCAGGAGCATTCAGGTAGCCAGGCACAGCCCAGCATGTTGTGGACAAGTCAATATCCCTCGTGTGCACTGCAGGGAGCAGCAGGAGCCCTGGAAATCATCAGGGGAGTGGCAGTGGCTCCCCCAGGGCCAGCTGAGCCAGCGCTGCAGGAGCTGCCTCAGGCAGGGTCTGCAAGGATGCTCTTGGTTCCCTGGCTGCTGTGGTCCTGCTGCTGCTCCTGGGGATGCTGCTGCAGCACCTGCAGCAAGTGGCATTGATGCTGCCAGAGCTTTAGCAGTGAATTTCTTCAGCTCTCCAGTATTTTGTGAGAACTCTGTCTTTCCCATGCAAGTTAACTAAAACAAAGTTACCAGTTTTTATCAATATCCACACCTGCACTTGTTTTTCCCAGATTGTTATGAATTCAAATAGAAAACACTTGGGAATGTATGAGCTAGAGTTGGGCCAACCCCCTTGAGGGGTGGATGGCCAGAGAACCAATTACTGTATGCCATCCAGCTCACTTGGTGATCTAACATATAAAAACCTTGGGAAAAAACATTAAATGGGGGTTTTGTTGCTATTTTTACTGATCTGGACTCGTGTGGTTTTTCAACACTTAACAACAGTGGTACCCACAGGCACAGGGAGGGACTTGGGACACTTTTCCAAAGGTTTCCTGAACTGGCATTGAAGGTCACCCATGGCCTCTGCTCCTGTGTCTCCTGGGGACATCCCTCCTGCAAGGATTGTTCTCCAGTCTCCAGTAAGGATTGCTTTCTTCAAAGTCCACTTTTCTCCCAGAACACTCTTTGAGTAAAGCAGAGGGAATACTCCATGAGAAAGGATTTGAATAACTCTGTTTGTAGCAGTTCATAAACCGGGCAGAAACAGCAATTTAGTGTAGTTGTTTGGTTCGAAATATCCATTACTTACTTAATTTCCTTCTGTGAGATAAGAATTAGGAGAAAGCAAAACAGGCACAAAACTTAAAAGAATATAAAACTAGCCAGCTGATTGGTTCTGTGGGGTCTAGAGGAAGTTGTAAGCACCTCTGTGCAAAAGAATCACTTCCTTAACTGAAAACCCAAACTGTGCTAAACCACGACGTATTGGTTTATTCTGGTGCTTGCAACCAGGTACTTTCTTCAAATTTTCACAACAGAGATTTCAAAATTATTAATATGAATCAATAATATGGGGCATAGGGATAAGGAGAAAAAAGACTGTAAATGTGTTCTAGGCAAAATATTTGCGTGCAATTCCACAGCTGGTTGCTTTGGATACAGAATCTGAATTAGGTGCTCTCTAGTCTGGGAAAGGATTGACAACAAGGGGGTCAAGTGGGCAGTAATTATCACACCCAGGTGTGTGAAACATTGCCCATTGCCAGTAGCTTTTCAACAGTCCCTGAGGTGGGTTACACTTTCATTGAGCTACGAGGGGATTTTTAAGTAAATGCTTTTGTAAAAAAGTGCTGAAGTTAAATTGGAAATAGTTTGTTAACCAGGGAGGCTGTGACTGTCATTTGAAACATCAGTCAGGAATAACTAGCCACTAGTTTTGATGATTTTTAAGTCCTGATATAGGCAAGCTTAATTTCTACAGAGGAATTTGCATTTAATTCCTCTTTAAACTTCCCCTGAATTTTGTTTATGTGCTGGTTTGGGGTGGAGTTAATTTCCTTCACAGAAGCTGGTATGGGGCCGTGTTTTGAACCATCTATTTGTATTTTTCAGGTAGTGCCTTTACAACATGCTTTATTCTTTCACTGATGTGTGTCCCTGCACAGTAAAAACCACAAAGCAAACTAGATTTCAAAATGCATGTCCTCTGAAGCACTTTCCTAGGAATTTTGCTGAGCTTAAATGTCTTCACTGTGTGTGAAAAAGTAAATATACATCTAACAAAGAGTTCTTCCTTCCCTGGTTCTGAGTGTGTTCTATCAGGGAAAAAACATTATTCTTGGCATGATAATTAGAAAGAAATAACACATTTGAATAGTACCAACCCACAAAATCCAGGGCTTACAGCTGGCAAGGCAAATAACAGCATTCTAGGATGACATTTCTTTTCCACTATTAAGGCAGTTACATGAGTGTTGTGTCAGGAGCCTTTGGCTTTGGTTTGTTTCTGTAGTAACGTTAATACAAGTGAAACCATAAAATTTTATTTTACATATTAATTCTGCAGAAGTAATTTTCTTCTCATTTTAACTGGACAGCAACAAGTGAAGTACACAAATACCTTTTCCAGAATGATTTAATTGTAATAATTTAGTAGCATTGTGTATGTATGTATATATATAAAATAATAATTGAATAGCAGTATAATTTTTCTATATTTTATATGAGATTTCTTATAACAACCCCAGCAAATTAGAGATGATATGTTTATGCACTTTCTTTCTTTGTCCTTCTTTCTCATTTTTTACTACAGCAAGGCTTGTCCAGGTTCTTCCTTTCCTCCCAGGCAGAATGGTCCTGGCTGCAGATACCATTCTGAGCACTGAAATATCTGCCACTTTCAGGGGTCATTTGCACTTTTATTAAAGATTCATAAAAAAGGTGAGCATTTAGAACCCTGCAAGTTAAATATGGAGCCTAGGGGAACCTGTGAAGCTCTGAAACCAAATGTTTGGGGGTTTTTTCTTCCTTTTTTTTTCTGACAAGTGGATTTGCACAGTGGCCTCAGTACTGGGACATGGGTAAATACCAGAATCTTGCTTTAAAAACCTCTGTCACCAGAGAGCAGAGTCAGTACCAAGGACCTTCTGCAGGGAGCCTGTTAAGGGAATGGAGCAGTACTGCTGCCAGAAAGAGCCAAGCATGCCCCGACCTCTCTATTTTTCTCCTTCCTCTGCATTACATTCTCTTGTCCCCATAATACACGTGTGATCAAAATATCCCCCTAATGGAAAAATCTATGACAGAAAGGAAGAGAAAAATACTGCAACTCAAATTCATTAATTTCAGAGTGCCCCCTCTTCTCCCAGCAGCAGCTGGGAGCTGGGATGTCTCAGTGGGCACACTGGGCAGGGGAGACTGGCAAGGGCATTCCCCAGGTGCTGTGGAATGAGTGTTTGGAGGGAGGGACCCAGCCACACCTGCCAGCAGCCTCGGGAGAGGCTAAGTTCTGCCTGCCAGCAAGGCAAGGGCTCTTCCTGCACTGCACTGACATCACTGACATCCCACAACTCTTTACTGTAAGTAGTCCATAAAGCAAGAAAGACCAACATGAAACCCTTGTGGTGAGGTAAAAAGTATAAAGTTATTCTTCCCCACTCCATTGTATAACAGTTTAATGTGTTTCTGAGGATGCCAGGAGTCCTGGGAGCAAAAGGAAGCACGTGTCACAGCCCCTTGTCCTCCACAACCTTTCTTCTCCTCCACTGCAGGCAGGATGAGCTGGGCTCACTCTGCAAGGGTTCAGGACTTCCAAGATGTGGAAACCTGGAGAGGGAGAGTAGGTGATGGAAATCTGAGGGAGCCTCTGTGTCTGCAGATGGTGTCAGGGCTGCTGCTTCTCCGTGTGCACCAGGTATGCACAAGGCTGCTGGGTTCCTTGGGGACCAAGAGCCTTTTGGAGGTCACAGAGTGTTTTAGAAGCTTTGCTTTTGACATCATGTGGCCAGAGTCATTTGGAGCCCGATCATGCACTAAAAGAACATGTCAGGAAACCACAAGGCATAATTTCTCTGTGTGGCAATAATCTGCAGGGAGCCTGGATAGCTGTAATGGTACATTGCTGCTTGCTTTAAGTCTGCCTTTGCATTAACTCTTCAATTTGCTTGCTTTGGCTTCCCTGACTCTTAAATACATACACACAGGATCACTTTGACATAGTAAAAATTCAGTTTCTGGACTTGGCTCCTTAGTCTCCAAACCATGGAACTCCTCATGCCAGCCCTGCTCCCACGAGCTGCATGGGGTAAGTCTCCATCTCACCTTCCCTTCCTAATTTGCTGTGACAGTGACTAATTCCAAAGGCACTGGTAACGAGCTAGGGATTTTTGTCTGAATGAAATTTACTATAAAATTTACAGGGACTATTTTTAACTGATATCAAATGAAAAATAGTTTTTAAAACATCCCTCTCTACCACTCCTGGCTTTTCTGTGCCAAACTCCAGCAAGCAGGGGGCAGCTGGCTTTTAAACCCTTTTTATAGTTTTCTACTTTTACAGTCCTCTTCTACTAATGCAGAAGCTTTGGCCTTCCTGCCAGGCCTGGAGTATTCCCCTCCCCGTTTCCCTAGTTCTCTCCTTTGATCATTTAGGTTTGAAAAAACTGGACAAGAACAGGTGGATGAAACAACCAAAATCTGTCTTTGGAAGAGGGGTTTGTTTTCCTCCTCTCCACACAAATCAGGATGATGCTTGCAAGGCTGAAGAGGCACCGTTTCTTCTCCCATCCACAACAGCTCTAGATAATAGGGTCTCCCAAGCCCAAGAGAAGCAAAATGTATTGAACTGGGCAATAAGATCCCCATGAGCTCATGTTACTGGAGGAGACAGTGAGTAGCTGTTGTTCAATCTAGTTTTTGTTAGAATTTACTGCTGCTTTTATTTAAGAAAACACACTTAGTGTACTTTAAATTCCTTTCATCTTGTACAAACAACCAAAATTGTATTTGATAAAAACAGCATGTTATTTGAAATACATTTTTCTTGAATGACTATCATCAAAAATTTACTTCAAAAAAATTAATTCTGTCCTTTTCCATACTGAAACCATCCAACCTCAGATTTATGCTCTCTGTGACATTAAAATTAGATTGAAGAGTAGCAGGCAAAGATGAACCAAACATTAACAGCATCAGGAAAACAAACATAGTGTCTGGCAAAGAGCACAACAGATAAACACCTTCCTGCCTAACCTGCTGTTTCACCTCCACTCATAAAATGGGAACTGGCCTTAGAGCTGGGGGACCTGCAGATATAGAAAGACATAGCATGGAACAAAAAAAAAAAAAAAAAAAAAAAATAAGGGCNGGCAGTGATACAGCTACGTACAACTGAAAATATTTGGCTTGGCTGGAGTGTCAGCTTAAAGCTTAAGCTGTTCTTGATTTTTGTTCAGGTTGGTTTCCGCATCATTAACAAGGACTGTGCTCTAGTTAGCTCAGTCACACAGAAGCTGCTCCCAGGATCTCAATATTCTGAGCTGTGCTGAAGGTACAAGTCAGAATAAATATACCATGTTTATAATTTATACTTGAAGTGAATAACGCTGCATTGTCCAATCTCAATTAGCCGTGGTCGCTTGTTTGGTCTGCGGATTATCTTTGCCATGGACCCTGAGATCTTGGATTTGGCAGATTTCTTAACTGAGATAAAGTGTTGTGCAAACAGGGCTCCCCTGCCCCCTGGGGCCAGCCCGGCTCTGGGAACAGCTCATCCTGCTGGGTCTGGCCAGAGGGTCCTGCTCCAGGCACCCATCCTCATCCCCACTCCCATCCTCACCCTCACTCCCATCGTCACCCCCACTCCCATCCTCACCCCCACCCTCATCCTCACCCCCACTCCCACCCTGCTGCCACACAGCTCCCCCGAGCCTCCTGCCCCAGGGGAAGGCTGGGAGTTCACCAGTCCTCATTTTGTCTTCCACCAGGACGATGTTCTTTGCAATTCTTTGCAATTCTTTGCAATTCTTTGCAATTTTGGCTCTGATTCTTCATAATTCTACTCCTAAGAGATTTTTCTCCCAGACCCTTATGGAAACGTGAATGAGGGTGAAATAATGATTGGCAATTATTGCTTTATTATTGGGGAAAGAAGCAATGTATCTCATGAGTGATAAATTACTCTCCTTGTCATGGTCTGTCAGGGTTAGAGGATACACAGGGAGCTGCAGAGCACCCTGGCAGGCATCATCCCAGATTTATGTGTGGCACAACATGTTGTTACTCACACAACAGGGGTCTCTGAATAATATGAAGGTTTGCAACTAAATATAAAATATGTGCAGCACACATTAGAAATCCGTATCACCTCAGCATATGAGAGAGAAAAGGTTTTCCCTTGTAAACAGAGGTCTGAATTAGAAGTGTAAAATGCCTTTTGTAAAATACTGTCAAAATGTAAGTGCTTTCCTTCAGATAATGCAGATGCTTCAAGACTGATTAAAAACAAAACAAAAGCAAACAAAAACCCCAAATGAAAACAGCCCAACAACATTTTTTAAAGCCCTTTCTTGAATTCTGTGGGCAGATATAATAATAAATTATGTTTCTGCAGTGAGGGTGGGTTAAGCAAGCTGAGCTCTGATGGCTCTATTTTCAGCTCCAATAAAATATTCCAGTGTGTCTTGCAAAAGATCCTATAAATGTGAATACAGAAAAACTGAACATTCTTTTACACAGGCAGGTCTTTTCCTCGAGCATAAATATTCTTAGTCTGTTTTTTGGAGATAAAGACTATATCATTACCAGACCAATGGCTGGAATTTGTCTTTGAAAAGGAATCCTTGTAAATGCTGTGTCTCTGAAGCCAAATGCTCTTAACTTCCAGTGAAAATTTCACTGAATATTCCATGCAAAGAGCAGATCACACTAACTAGGACCTTTCAAAGTTTATGCAAAGTTAATATTGTATAATGTTGAAAACAGAAAAAACTACTTTCTGGGCAAATGATTTTGAGTATTCATTAATACATAAATGCAAGTCCCTTCAAGACTTTTGAAAGTATTTATGCACCTAAATCCTACTGAAGTTAGGATCATAAATATAATTATTTATTTTCATTCTATATTTTAAATTTCAATCTGAACATTTTAAGAATTTTTTAATTTATTCAACTTTTTTTAATTTAAAAAGAGAAAAGTGACTATGCAAGCAATCATGTGCATAAAAACAAATCCACCAGCTAAAATTTCATTAAAAGAAAGTCAGCACTATGGCATATTGCTATCATGTAAAGCATACAAGAATATCTTATAGTTAGTTTAGATTATTTTCAATCAGCACTGGGCTTTACACAGGAAAAATAATAAAAATTCCGTTAGATCTGAATTTTTTTAAGTTGTTTGTTTGAAGATGTTTGGCTTGAGTCAAAGAGCTTTAAGATATTCTCTTCCTGTTCTTATGACAAGTAACATAAAAAAATAAAAGATTTGCCCATATAACAGTAGCCGCTGGTGTCCTGTGTCAGGGTATTAACCTCTTTAACCCTGTCAGTTGGCTGGGGCCAGGAAATATGGACTAGTCTTTTACTGCTCTTCTGTGTGTCACAACTTTATTATGCATCACATTTTTCCTCTTCTGAAGTGTCTGTAGCACTAAAAAAAAATAGTCTTGTAAAGAGAATGCAGCGTTCCAAGGCTGGACAGGTATATAGGACTGAATATCATATTCTTTATCAAAGAGATGTCCCTCTTCATCCAGAGCACATTATTGTTGCTCTGTAAAACCTTAACATCAAAGAAAGACTCAGGGTTCTGTTTCATATTTTGTAAAGGTGATCTTTGAGCATTTCTAGCTGAATTATCCAATAGTTTGCTGTATATCATTTTGCTGATGACAAGAAAGCTGTCTCATACTCTTACTGGTGTCTGTGCAGAGCTGCCTTGTCTTTCAACTTACTATAAAGCCATATAGAGCTGATTAGCAATAAATATTTCAACTGCTTATAAAGAAATATTAGTTCCTACAGGCACTATTATTGCCCATTGCTTATACAGACTGTAATCTTTTCAGGGAGCTTGTACACATCCTCCATTAAGAATAAGTCTGAAAATTATACAAGCACTTAAAAATCTCATCAAGGCAAGATGGCATCGTATTGTGAGGAGAATCAAAGACACTCTTTAATTCACAGACATCCATAAACGTTGCTTTATCTCCTAATTGTAAATCTTCTGAGATTTGCACATTATTTTCAGCCATCCAGATGCTGGTAGAAGAATGTTATCTTCCACTAAATATCATTTTGTTAAATACAGAAGAGCTTTGGTCATTAATGGCAAGCTGCATCCAATTCTCTCCTCGTTGCTGGGGTTGCAGCTGATGTAATACCTTGGCTTCCTGCTCCTTCCTCACATCTCCATTTTTTTTCCTGATTGTTACCCATAATTTACTGTTCACCTCTATGCAAAAGGTTCACCTGCAGGCACTGTTTCCTCTGACAGCCACGCCAGCAGCTGCTTGCAGTGACTTGGGGAGAATGTCCTTGAACCACAGCAGTACCTGCCTGCAGGGGCACAGCACTCCAGGGAAAGGAGTCCTTTCTCCTGCTTGGACACCGACCCTGTGGGGCAGGCAGGTGTCCCCAGCATCACCCTCGAGCAGGGAGAGGTGCCCTCCTGCCTGTGCCTCCTGCCTGAGCCTGCACTGGGTCCCTGCCTCTGCCTGCTCCTCTGTCACTGCTCTCCCCCCTCGGAGCTGGGAATGAGCAAGGATTCAATCCATCTCTGGTACAAAGTTTGTGCTCTTTGTTGGAACAACCTGACCAACCCACAGGTGAGCTTCCACTTCCCAGGCCAGTGGCTTTTTTTCCCCGGTGTCTGTGTGTGTGTTTCTGCCTCAGCAGCCTCCTTTGACTTCATGCCAGTGTCACACAGATAACCTGAGGTAACTGTGACATTTATTCCCCATAACTCTGTCATCCTCCACAGCAGGCTATTGCTGATGGGAAACTTAAATATGATCCAGGAAGCATTCAAATGAGATTTCACCGCAATTAAATGGATTTTGTTCCCAAAATGACTCTGTTTCTCCTTAGCAACTTTAGTCCTTTAGAAAACAGTGGCAAAGACCGTGGCCACGCTCCCTGCAAGGCAGTTTTGTGTGCTGCAGTGGGATTTCGGCTCCATCCCAAACCCTCTATGCACCTCTGGCAGCCTTTGGTAGACAGCTTTTTGGACCATGGAAGCTTTGGGGATGAATTCGATCAGGAGAGCAGTAAAGAATAAAGTGAAGTTTTCCTATTTGGTGAGATGATGCAGCACCACAATGATCTGGAAATAGATGGTCTGAATAGCCTTTTACTTGCCTGATTTATAAGTGAAGTAGACAAAATAAAGGAGAATATACTTTCATGAATAATTCTGCCTCAGACTTTTCATCTGAAACCGGTTTGAGTTGGTCACTATTCACATTTTCCGTTTCTTAAGCTAATCACTATTCACAGTTTCCTTTTTTTTTCCATGCTTAGTGTTCAAAATGCCAGATTTGTAACAAATGCTAACTCATTCTGATCTGCAATAAGCCACAACATTTTTCAAATTTTACGCAAAATCAAAATTCTGTGGGCAAAAATATGTTCCCCCAGCACATTTTTATTCTATGTTAGTAAAAGGCGTTCTCAATCTTCAACTGATAATTTAACAACGTTTTTGCTGTTATGAGCCAGTTTGGTTCCTCACTGCTTTGTGTTACGTATGTCAGTAATAGCAAACTGATCATATAAGTGTGCTTTATTCATTTTTAATTAAGGAGAAGAAGGACACAGCTGATTAAAAACATTTTACTTCCCTTCATTCAGAGTGGGTGTATCTTAAACCACACCTGGCTGCACTTTACATCACCAGAAGGAGCTCCACAGAGATGGGTGTGTCTGTGTGGCCCAGAGCAGAGCAACAAGAGATGCAGGAGGGTCCAGAACTCAGCAGAGTTTGGCCAGAGAAGCTGGTGGGTCACAACCACTCTGGAGTCCTTGGACTTCTTTCCAGTCCAAAGTCTTCTCCATTTCACTAGCTTTTGTGGAGGCCATAAAAGTGGTGCAAAGGCTTCTGAGGAGACTTGTGGAATGCAGGTTCATGTCTTTCTTTTCACTTTTGATGCTTGTGCAGCACATTTCCTTCCATGCCAGGGTGGGTGGGTTGCTTTGTGTTGTGCCAGGAATCAGGAGTTTTGTACACCAGAGACTTCTACTGACCTGCCAGAAACCAAAAATTAAGAAAAGAGCAGAGAGAGAGAGAGAGAGGGAGAGAGAAGGACCAGGCATATCTGGTCTAAATAAATTGCAAATAGAGATATAATTTAACTGAAATTTCTGCTCTAATTAGAATTCTTTATTGCTTTAGTGGGGAGGAAAATTCGTTACCCTTAATATTTTTCTGTATCACTGAGCTTGTTTACTCGGGAAATATGCTTTAAGCCTTCATGTTACTTTTTAGGTACAAAAGCTTTTTAAGTTTCATTGAACACCACACATGCTGTATGAACAAATACTGCCCCATTTTACTATGATAGTCAATTTTACCCATGCCAAAAATGGGATTTCCCTGATCAGCATTTATAGCTGAATTTTCTTTTTTTTTTAATTTGAAGATTTTGCTTTCGTTTTTTAACCAAGTTTTATGGTGAGAACAGTTAAAATTGGAACACATTTGGTTCCAGCAGCCCCTTGGATGCATTTCAGGCATTACACTCCCTTGCTTTGCCTGGCCTTACCTTTCCCTCTTTCACTTTCCCTATTATATTTTTTTAATGCAGCAAATATAATATTTTTCTACCAAATAGCACACTTTTCTTTTTTTTTTTTTTACAAATTCTATCACTTTTTGGCATATTTTTCTAATTTATTATATGTTTGTTCATCTTCATTTTACTCTTACTGCTGGCATAACTGAGAGTTTGGGACTTGGTTTTAGATTTTTGTCTATATGCAATTAAATGCAATCAGCCTTCAGTAGTAAAGTTTTGGTCACTTAGTTCTAAATGCTGAAACAACATATCCTGTTTTAAGGTTTTGGGTTTTCTTCAAGACACTAATATGGTGTTCATTATCAAAGGACAAAGGGCACTCTGAATTGTAATAAGGACTTTCTGGTTTTAAATTCCATTACTTGCATTAAAACCACTTACTGCCACTAAGAAAAATGAGTATAACTTTGTGCAGTTTGTGGCAAATAGGCAGCCTTTTGATATCTTATAGCAGAATGTTTTGGTTAATAGGCCTGTACTTGAAAGTCCCCTTTCACACCAATGCTTGCAAGTGTGTTCTGTGTTTTTGTTTAAGTCTGACATCCATGAAAAGACAACCAAGATCTGTTTCTTATTGTGCATTAAAGAGGATTCTTTGGAAATTGCTGAATAACTTAGCAATATGCTCTGTATCATTTTTACTGATGACAAGACAGATGTCATCTCTAGTTCATCTGTCTAGAGTATCCTCTTGGATAACTTCTGTCTTGCAATCTGCTTCTTTTCTTCAAATAGGAAGCACTTCCAAAAGCCCTGCTAATTGGAAAATGCCTAAATATTTCACTTATTTGCAAGAAACAAAAATGGAGCGTGCTGACTCTTGGGAAACAATTCCCAATAAGTATTCCATTTACCAAAAACAAAATAAAGAAAAGACACAACACACAACACTCCTGCACTTAATTCAAGAGCAAGACTGTTTTTTCAACTGATATGTGTTGAATCATTTTAAAGTTTCAGGTCTTTGCCTTGTTGTGTTTAATGCCCACAGCTGTACAAAGTTGGTTTATCTTCCAGTCAAGGTCAGGACAGCTGGTCAGACCTGGGGACTTTTATTGTTATTTTCATGTTTAGATTCATTTTATGCTGTTTATTGCCTTTGTACCTGAAACAAAAATGGGGACCTTTCCAACTAAAACCCTTTTTTAATCAAGATGTAGGTTCCCTGTCCGAGCTGTGAGGCTACCATCTCATCAGGCTCCATCTGCAGAGCAGATCCAGCTCGTGGGTCCAGCCCTTCCCCCTGGGCTGTGCAGGGTGTGTGCAGGTGGGTGCTGAGCACAGGCAGCACATGCCTGCTCTGGGAGGAGTTGGGGTTTCTTATTTTGGGTTTCTCCTATGAAGAAAACTGCCATTCTGCATAAAAACTTGGTGCAATGTGTGTTTGAGGGGCAGCGTAAAATAAACAAGTGCTCCAGCTGCCTGTTGGTACACCCAGCATAGAGACTGAGGTGAATAAAAGGGGAGGTTTTCCCACTGTACAACGAGGCTGAATAGTTCTGGAACAATATGAATTTCCTGTAAATGTTCTTCTTCCTTAGAAACAAAACAGCAAGAAGAGAGGGAGAAAAGGTGAGGAAGGAGAGCAAAGAGGGGGCACCTCCCGAGGCAGGTTGTGCATCACCCCAGCACCTCTGAGACAGGCTCAGCTACCAGGGGCTTTTAAATACAGAAGGGGCAGATGGGTGGAGGGCATTGGCCAAAAGAAATCTGCCCTGACTGGGGAAATGACCTTTACCAAAAGCACAGTAATTTCCAACATGTTTAGGTCAATGGTGCTACCAGTGGTGCTCACGTAACACTTTTGTGTTGGTTTTAGCCTGCGAGTATTTGGAGTGGCCATTACATGGTATCTCAGGGAAGGGTGGCCCTTTCTTCATCAAAAAGTCTCAGTTTTAGGGTATCCCTGTTACATCTGGGGTGGGGTTGCAAGAGGCTGCTTTTCTTTATACATATATACTTTGTTTTCTTTTTTAGCAGCCAGTTCAGGCAACATCTCTGTCATTCTGAATTACACTGTGATTTTAAGATGTCACCAGAAACATTTCTTTTAGTGACTGCCAATCGTTAATTGCTTCTCCTCTACGTCTTCATAAACATTACATGTAGATATATTGGTATATAATATTCACGTATTTTATGTTTGTATAAACATACTGTTAATACTGTGTTTCTCCAATAGAGAGCTCTATAAATCTAGACCTCCAGAGATACCTTATAATGACTTAAACATTACGCCAAACAAGAGATTCCAAGGGGACATGATCAGGATGTAATAATGGGCCAATGTCAAAAAGGATTTATGATTATTATTCATATGACTCAACCATATGCTCCAGCTACTGCTGTAATCTTGCTAGTCTTGGTCTGACATCTGTAGTGATAATGAGTAAAATTGCATTACGCCACAGAAAAAAAATCAAGACACTTAAAAAATAACTAGTGGGCTGCCAGGAGAAACATTGACCTCCTCTGTAGGGTCAAGAGATGGTTTTAAAATATGCTGGATGCTCCTGACAAAGTTGAAGCACTCCGAGGATCTGGCAACCAGCTGTTCTAGCTTTATTAGAGAAGAACTTAAATATAATTGAATTCCTAAACCATCTGTATTTATCACTGCAGTTAAACACCATGCATGATCCAATTGTTTCCTGTTTCCTTTTATGTAGGAGGACAAATGGAGATTGGGGAAGATACTTAAATTATGTGTATTTCCAGGATCACCTGAACAGTCATGGTACCTCTCTGCCTTTCCTGGTTAAGCATCAAAAGTTTGAGTGACTACAGTGAAAAGACACATATTTCTGGTTTGTTTCCCTCCAAAAGTCTTGCTCTGACTTGGTCTTTTCTGGAGCAGCCCTCATCTCAGGCTGTACCTGACCCTGGTGCTGGCTGGGAAACAGTAGCTTATTTGTGTCACTTCCAGGCTTCCCTGTTCAGCAGGAATTTAGCAAACATGCAAATACCTTCTGGAGAGATGTGCAGACACTGGAAACTCCTTCCTGCTTCTGAACTAATTTATAGCGCTGTGCAAGGTAAATATGAGTGCAGACTTCCTTAGTTTCTGTCAAAGTCCATTAATGTTCTGTTACCAGCTGCAGCACTTAGGTGGGAGGTGAAAAGTCATTTGTTTCTCACTGAGAAAGAGAAAACTCAGGTGAAATGGCCTGATGTCAAACCCTGTAAGCCTGCAGTGGTGGTTAGCGGATGGGCAGCAAGTTAAAGTCAAAGCAGCTCATGCACAAAGTGGGCTAAATCACAAACCACCAAAGTTGCTGTAAAATCACGGCCAAACATAGCAGTAAAGGACAAATATTTAGGCAGTGTCAGTCAGTCAGCTAATGTATGTATCAGCATATTAGTGAGGAAATCCCCAGAAGCTCTGTGGGAGTTTTTCTTTTTGATCTGCCACCACCTGCCCGGCTGCTGGCACGGGCACTGCAGCCACCAGGCAGGCGGGAGCAGCTCCCCTGGGAGCCCAGCAAGTTGCTCCTTAAGGCAAATAACCACTTCATTAATGCACAGGCAGGCCGAGCAACCAGCAGCAGGTGAGGAGCAAAAGGGAGCCAGACTAGAGACGAGCTTGTCTGCCTGCCCCAGAACGGTGTCAGCAAAGCTCCTTCTCTGCCTGTTAACAGCAGCAAATGTTCTCCGGTGCTGTCAGACCTGCACAAGCTCCATTCTGCTCACACCAAACTCTGGTGCCTCTCCCCATCCTGCTGAGACCCTCAGCCAAGAGACACGGTCGACAGCTGTGAAGCCTGAAGTCTTGGTTTGCATGAACACTAGCACGGGTAGACTTGAGATGTTGTTTTAAGCACCTGACATCCTCCATCTGTCTTCTTTATTTTTAATTATTTCTTGTCTATAGAGTGACCTAATCAAACAAGCTCCCGTCTGATGTCAAGGTTCTTTCTTTGCTTTAATCTCTTCACATTTCTATATAATTTCTTTTTCCCCTGGAACTATCAAAGAATTTTCTTTAACAAGCCCATCAATGAAAAACAAAGTCTGCATTCTTGAATTCTAAGTCACACATAAACCGTAAAGATGCTGTTTGCTCAGTGTTGACAGAAGCAGTCGTCTGCCCTAATTTACCTTCATCGTATGTTTTTATTAGAGCTGTGGGAGCATGCATAAACTCACCAGGGGGACATGCACATTACAGGGCTCTTTTCTTAAACTCTCAGCTCTTATAAAAACACACAGGCTACAGCTCTGTCCTGTATTGGACAGCAATACCTCTCTGTTCTGTGTTCTTTTCGTATCAGAATTGTCTTTGAGAATATTTAATTACTGGAAGTCATCACAACATGAGGGAGGAATGGTCTTGGAGGAATGGTCTTGGAGGAATGATCTCAGGGGGTTGTCCCTTCCTTGATGTTCTTCTGCTCAGTCCTACGGAAGACCTTAGTGATGTTTCACCTCTAACTCAGGTGTCAAGGCTGATATCCCTGTTTTAACCCAATTATTTTTCAGGTGCTTATGGGGAGAGTGGTTCCACCCCACTACCACTACTGAGCCTCCAACAGTAACTAAAATGGCCATATTGCTACAGGTTCACGTTATTCTAAACAGGAGTTCCATGTTCACTGTAAAATTTTTGAGCCCCTACTGATAAGGGCTTTTTTTGAGGCCCAGCTGATAAGTATTAGATATGGATGTATACATCCACATGCATACACATCAAATGGAGACAATCTGAGCTCAGCAGTAGAGTGGCTATCACTGTGGCTGATTGGGATGCTTTGTATTCAACTTGCAGAAATCACCTAGATTAGAGAAAGGTATCATTTGATCTTCCATTTTTCCACAGATGCTGCCAAATAGTTTTCTAAATCAGTCCCAAATGTGGCCTGGTCTCTGTGTTGAGCCAGTGTGAATATAGTAGTGGTTTTGTTCCTCCTTGCTACCTTTTCTTCTCCCCCCATGCTTCCTCCCAGACTTTGGGGCGAGAGCACTGAGCCCCAGAATATCGCTCGAGTTAGACAAAACAAAGCTCCAATGTGCACTAGATATAATAACCTGCAATGTCTCCCCTGTCATCCCAAATTACTGGAACACACGGTGCTGCAGCCCTGCCTGCCTGCATTCCTGCCTGCTGGAGAGCCGGGCTGGCCCGGTGCAGGGTCAGTATGGGCTCCCTCTCTCCCCAGTGAGCCAGCCCTGCGCTGCTCTTCCCCTGGAGCCGCGGGCAGGTGCTGCTGGCCCTGGCCACCTGCAGGGACCTTCAGCAATCACACGGCTTCTCAGAAATGTTTGGGGCTGGCTGGAAATTAGTCTCTGCCTGCTGAGTGGGTCAGGCAGCCCAGGCTCCCCAGTACCCAGCCTTCTCACTGGGAGTTGGGGGGAAATCATTCCTTCCATGCCAGCTGGAAAGGCTGCATGTTTGGGAGCTTTGTTTCAAAGATATCCCTTCCGTGACATGCTATGCAAGCCATTTCTGTAAAGATCCTGATTATGCATTCAGAAAGCTCTCTGCTGTCACGGGGAGAGAGGTCTTTGGCAAGAAGTGTCATCAGCTGGTTGCTTTCTTACTGAAGTTCATTGTAATGCTGGGCTTTCACCTTGTGTTTCTGGTGATTGTTGAGAAACAACCTCAGCCCAAATAAATTCGCTCCTGGCTCTGGTGTGCAGGACACATATTGCTGCAGTCTCAGGTGCCTGTAAGGGCTGATGCAGTGTTTCAGCCTTAGCGTTTTTACAGTCCTAAAATCAATCAGGTCCATTGAAACAGTCTTTGTAGCAGGTTTTTGAAGAATCATCTCAACCACTCAGGAACAGCTTAGAAAGCCCTTGATAAAACGTGCAGCAAGTGCCAGCAGCCAAGTCACCACAAGTACTGGAAGGTAGTACTTCAATTCAGTTTGGTGGACCAGAATAAAATGTTTTCCAGAACCACATGGTGAGGGAATCCACACCTACCACTTTATGGCAGTCCTGTGTGCCTGAAAGAAGGTCGAGGGTACACAGTGACACATCATTAATCTCTCCTGGTGTACTCACTGGCACGGCTCAAAGATAAAGGTGTAAAACTAAGATTTCAGGTAAATCAATGGAAATATGGCACAAAGTAGTAAAACAGATGTTCTCCCATAAATCAGTGAATCGCAACATCTCCTGTATTTTTTCTCCACCTATCCCCTGATAGACTGCATGCTGCATCCATCAAAGGGCTGAAGCCTCAAATAACTCTGAGATTGTGTATGTGGTGTTTTTAATCAGTGATGTTTTGTGCTCTATTCCCTTACTGCTGCCTTGCTCTTACATCTACTTGTCTTTTCTATGAAAGTTAATGATGAAAAATATTTTATTTTGTAGGATGCCCTTTGCTCTCATCTTCCACATCATTTTTCTTCTCTTTAGCTGATTGAAAAAAACAGCAAACATGGCAAAATACCAAAGGTGTGATCTGAGACAGAGCCAGCAAAGACCCACCCACCCAGCAAACCAGATTTTTTACAGTTCTTTCTTTAAACATGGAATTCAAATATGAATTTGGAACTCTAAGGAATCAAAAGGGCTCGTTTTGGTTTTATTTGGTATGCACAATGTAATTTTTTTGCTTGCAGCAACATTATTTAATGATGATCACGGCTATGCCAGGCAGACTGCTGCCAGACACTAGGAAAAACATGTTTAATGTTGCTTTTCTTTGTGTACAGGAATGATTGAGTATTGTCAAAGGTGATGGAAGAACAACATCACTTCAAAGTGCATTTGCACAGGGTTAACAAAGGTCTTTTGGTACAATTCAACCTGTATTGTTGCCACTTTACATAAGATTCCCATATAGGAGCAGTGGCCAAAACCATCCCGGGGAAATTAGCTCCCAGTGGTGACAGTGTGAGAATAGTCACTGCCACACATATCACAGGGACTTCATGTCTTTCAAAGACTTCTCTCTCAACCTTGCAGTAGTGGTTTGTGAAACAAATGATGTCCTGTAAGTGAAAACATCAGTAGAGAAGGGACCTTCATACACAGAAGCATCAAACAGCAAATCCAGCATCGCAACGAGCCAACAGTGCAGTGCACATGGATGGAAGCAGACAAAATAAATTAAAACAATGTTGATATCTCCTGTATACCCCGGTATCTTGGAGGATATGAAAAGTCTCCATATATTTTTTGTTTTTCTAATTGCTTATATTCAGATTTTTACAAGCCCAGAACCTGCTTTCTAGATATTTTCCCTGTCATTAGTAACAAATTAAAGGAAGGACTACTGTAACTTCAGTAACTAATTGAGTAGTCATTTGATCATAAGTTAGATGGCAAAAGGTCATTTTTTGTTTGCAGTAATAATTTTTGCTCTGTTTTGTGCCCTTTAATTTAAGATTAAAACCACTTTTTTAAACAACCATCTTAAAACTCAGAACAAAAAAAAAAATCTCAGAAAAGGAAGTAGATGAATACTAGTTTCAGGATGTTTTTATTAGAACACTTTTAGAAGAAATTGTTGGTGAAATATTGTTCTTGTAACTCAGTTTTCCTTACTACTGAGGAAAATCAGAAGCAGAAAAGGAGGTGGTTTTTGGTCACACCACAAGCCTACAGAATTAGGGCTCAGCCTTACTGTTTAAACTCATAAAATGTGTGGGCTCATCGTGTAATTCAGGGGACTCGCTGCAGTGGGCTGGAAATTGCCCCAGCCTGTTCACCTGGGCTGCCTCTGACCAGATGTGCCAGCCTGCATCCCAAATTCCCATCTCCAGCTTTCAGTACCTGTGTCCCCAGTGCCGACAGGAAGGAGCCAGCACAGCTCAGCCTCAACAGAGTGTCTGTCACGCCAGAAGAGATTCCTTTATTCCAGAGACTGATGTGCTCTACAGTGGTAACAGAAATGTCTTTCCAGGTAAATTCTGGCACTGACACACTGGGCTCAATGGATTCAACCCAGGAAAGAACTTGAGCAGCGCATCTGAAGTAGAAAAAACAGAAACAGCAAACCAGAGTGGTTTTGGTTACCTTTGGATTCTTTTTATTTTTATTTTACTGTTTTATGTGCTGAGTTCCCACAGTTTCTTGAAGTTTGAATGCCTCTACCATGGGAAGAAGACCCAGCAGAGGCAGAAACTGGGCACTTTTTTATACCTGGTCCCATGTTTTCACCTAATGTTCATGTGACGTTTGGCATACAGAGCTACACAGCCAGCCAGCTGTGCAAGCATCAGGGCAAGAACATTTTTGTTTTCTATGTTTATTACACATCCTTCCATCACCTGCAGGGGGGCTTAAACCGGAATTATGAAACTACTACTGCTACACAAACAAGGCAAAACTCTAAAACAGGGGGAAAGGTAGGGTGCTGCTTTAACAATTCAACCAGCTGAAATCTTTTCCCTGTAATGAAATGGGCCTCTCCCATTATCACATTTAACAAACAGCAGATTAGTAGGTGGCTCAGTGCAAGAGTGCCCAACTCACTGCAAGAAACTCCCAATTTGTATTCAACTTCATGGGAAGCAAAACATAGATTATGCCTGGAAGTTGCTTACAAAATTTCTCTCAGTCTGACCTGAAGATCAAGTTGTTTCCAGCTTTTGCAGCCTCCTGGAATCACCTATTCCCATCCCTGTGCTGCCCTGGACCCCACCTTGCTGGAGCAGTGAGAGTGTCCCTGGGTGGCTGCTGTACCACGGCAGCCCCTGGGGATGGGGAGGGGCTGCCGCGACTGGAGCTGCTGAGCCAAATAACCCTGGTTTCATTTTGTCAGGTACTCTCTTTCTGCCATGCAGTTTCTTATTTTCCTTGGAGGTGTCCTTGTTATTAAACATGTCCTGTGATTAATGAAGCTGCTGGATGGAGCAGACCCCACAGAGCCTCTCCAGTCCCACTCAGTCCCCAGAGGGTCTCGCCAGTGCAGCTGTGGCACTTGTCCTGCTGCAAAGGGCCGGGACTGGAGGGGTTAAATGACTTCTGCCATGGATTTTCCTAACGAGGGGTTGTGCCTGTGGCAGCTTGTAACTCAGCTGGTGTGCACCCACATCACTCGGGGCTGTGGGAGCAGCCTTGGCCTCCAGGGCTGAGATTACAGACCAGTTTCCTCCCTGGCCCTGTGGCCATGCACACACACGTGCACATTTCCAAAATAACCCACTCTGGGGCACGAGGGGTTTTTTTGGTGGGTTTGCTACATGACAGAATGCACAGCTAAATCTTTTGAGCTTTCTGGGGTTATGAGAGGATAGCAATGATGCGCTTCCCATTAGTCAAAAAATCCCAGCCTCCCTCTATTCCAGTGACAAAAAGTCCAGCTACAGTGAGTCACTTTGTGTGCCTCTTCCCAAGCCTCCTCTCCTCCAGCCATCCACCTCTTTCCAGAAAGCATTGCTTTCACTTCCCTCCCTGCAAAGGCAAAAACTACTGTCCTCTGCTCTCTCTCCCCCTTCTAATCAAACCTGTTCTTCCGTTTTCTGGAAAATCCTTACTTCTCATTCCCCCCTCAGTCCTTCTAATACTGGCTGCTCCTCTGCTTAGACCAAGCAAATGAGTGGAATTTGGCCCCATATTGACCACCTGGACAGGACCCCAAACTCAGGGTTCACAGACAGTCCCTCTGAGCATCTCAGTGCAAAAGGCACTGTTTTATTCTCTCCCACAGCACTGTAAGCAAAGGGCTGCATTGCTCAGTCATAACAGTATTTCAGTTCCAGTGCTCCCACAGTTTCCATGAAGAATTGGCTGGGGCATCCCTGAGAACCCTCCTTTGCTAGGGCCTCTTCATTGATTATTGTTTTCATCCATTACCGTGATATTTTCATTCAGACAAGTCAAACTCTCTGTCTTCACTCTGCCTGTCACTCACATGAGCAGAGTTGGCTCATCTGGATCTCAAGGAAAGATCTGGTCCTGTTACTTTTTTGGTATCTTTTTCAGTTAATTTTGTCTTCTGCACTTAAGGCTGTGTGAAGACACCTGATATTTTAAAGCAATCTCTGTAACATCTCTAAATTAAACACTCTGTCTTGTTTGTTACTTTGGTTTATCTTTGCTATCATCTACAATGAAGCTGCAAGCTCTACATGTTTTCAGAAAACCTACATGACTGACAGCAATCCTTATACAGAAAAGCTGAAGCAAACCACGCTTTGACGGATTTTCTGTCGGGGTTCATAATAGCATGGAGTTAAAAGAGAGAAAATAGGTTCCTTGGAGCATAAGATCGTAAAATGCTAATTTCAGTGACACAGTGGTGGACTCAGTAAATATAGAAAGGATTTATTATGAAGTTCTTTAGTGTTGTTGGCACTAACAGCAAATTGCTGGGCAACATTATATTGCCAAAATCCAGGAAATAGCACAAACATTGAACCACTGTATTTTCAATGACAATAATGACTGAAGCTTTGGTATTGGTTGGCATCCCCACAAAAGGCACATGTTGGCATGTTCAGGAATGTAAATGATAGATCTGCTGCTTGAAGTTTATAATTATTTAATCAAACCCAGACTGCAGAACCTGGAGGGACATCATGTATCCTTAAAGGAGAAGCAAGTGGGAGAACGAGAGACAGAGAAAGAAAGGAAAGTCATACTTTGCAAATGACGGAATGTGTTGGTCCTCTGGGTGTGCCCACCAGGCATCTGGGACTGCTGCAGAGTTCGTGGGTGATCTTTCCTGCTCACCACATCACCATGTATTTAAGCAGCCCTTCAGAAAACAAATTGCCGACAACCTCTTTTATGTGCTGATGGAAGTCAGATCAATTATCTCCATTTCCTTTCATGGAAGAAAGAGAATCTACAGATCAGGACAGGAAACCACTCATTTGATGAACTATTTCTACACTACTGTACACAGACACAGCAGCTCCCTCCTTCCCTGCTGCAGGCAGACAGGCACAGAGCTGCAAGGCCTCTCTCCTCTCCACACACACACACAGAGAGGAGCATTATTTTCAGCTCACATTTCACGTTTAGATTACTATTGTAGAATTTCAAGAAGACTTATTTTGTTTCCATTCCTTGGTTAAAAAAAAAAAAAAAAGGAAAAGAAAAAAAAAGAGATAATGACCATTCCATTTTGAGAAATAAATCTCCCTGCACTCTGTGTTCTGGCTGCAGGAGCCTGAGTAGCAGAGCTCTTCTACATTCCCAGCCCCGGCTTTGCTGCCGACTCAGCTTTCAATTTAGTCCTAGCGTGATGGAAAAAGAAAAAAAAGTCTTTCAAAAGCTGTAATTGTGTGTTTCTGGGGAGAGAGAACAAATTACTAAATCAAATTAGCATTGCATTTCATTCCTAGACCCTGGGAGATTCAAGGATTTACATAATATACTTTCTTAAATTACGTGGTTAGTGTAAACATTAAGATTCTGCACAAAGTCCCTGAAAAGTGATGCAGAGTTAGCTGATGTCATCATGAAATGTTTAAAAAAAGAAGAAAAGGGAAGAAATGTCTTAGCTCCACATATAAACACATAATTGCACTATTTTTAAAAATTAAAGTGCAGGGTTTAAATATATTCTGAATAATGTAATGCCATTAATTCATTCACTCCGTATGCTAGGAATACTTAAATTGTTTTTTCCTTTTCTGTTTTCACAGATGAAAATATTTGCTGTAGGGTATTTCTGGCTGCTGAAGATAAAATCCAGGCCCCACATAAGACTGGAAGAGTTACTACAGGTTTCCATGGGGTCATCATTTGACTCCAAAAAGCTGTTTTTTCAAACCTAATTGACTTATGTCAATAAGGGTTCGCACTGTTACTCCATTTCCCACTCCAAATTTTCATATCTAGTGACCTTTTCCTTATTCATATCACCAAATTCTCTGCAATTCCCTCACTCTTTATTGATTTCTTTTTTGCAGCACTAATTTAGGGCCATGTTTCCACGTGGGGCTCCATAGCCCATTATTACCCTGTGGGCAGCTGTGCTCTCACACACTGCCACAAGCAGCCAGGGGCACCAGGCTGCTGCCAACTCAAGTTTTAAAATTCACCAGTGATCAAAATAAAATGAAAAAAATGGCTTCCAAGTCTGGAGCATGTGTGTTTGATAATTAATCAAAGTATAATATAGAAAATGTTATTGTTAATTTTATAAGTTGCAGGTTCACCAAAGAGCTGCCGATGGTACCAGGAGACGTGAACTAAAATTGCATTTGTCTCCTAAGCCCACATAAAGATAGTCAGTACTGTTGTAGTAGTTGCATTAAAACTACCCATTTGAGGAGTTAAGCCACAACAGCATAAAGAAATACACAGCTTATGTTTAATTCTTTATAATTGAAAGATGACTTGAAAAGCAGTGCAAAACAAAGACAGCATTGAAACCTACACAAGTCAAAAAGCTTCATGACTCTAAAAAAATTACTGTAGTGTTGGGTTTTTTACCCTGGTTTCTGCACTTCTGTCAATCCTAGAATGCTCTGTATGTGTTTTCTGTGTTTCATGCAACAAATGCTCCCCACAAATTTGTGCAAGGACACGCAATATATTCAGGAAAACTAATTACTGAAGCAGAGTAGAAAGGAAAGTTATCTCTAAAGCCAGAGGGATAGAAACATTTTGTATAATGAGAGCTCATGGTAGACACACAATTTCTTTTATTTAATCTACCTGTGCATAGAAGGCTACTATTTAAAAAGAAATAATAATTGGAAGAATTAATTCCACAGCTGAAAGACATACTAAAAATATGTAAATTGTGAAACATAAAGTTGCAGGCATTTTAAAACTTTTTTACTAACAATAGTTATGAAGGGTGCATTTGGAGTGGTAGCATATTGTGCTACCTCCTACTACCTGGCAAATGGGCATTTAGATTAAAAGAGCATTAGGAAAAAATGGACAATGACCCTTTCTTTTTATCTTTTCTTTTAACTTTCTTTTCTTGACAAGGAATGTGGAATTTGCATTTAAATTTCCTGGGGTTTGTCTGTTTGTCAGCACCAAGGCTATCTCTGTGATTTACAGGTTTTGCATTTAATGATTTTCTCAAACAAAATGAAAAACTTTCTTTTTTAGTTCTCCTTTTGAAATCTCCAGTACTAACATCAGACTTTAAATTAAAGCCTGACAAATGAAAGATGTGTGTTGATTTTTCAATTCAGAATTCTTTTGAAAAATAAATTAATTATTTATAAAAACCAAAATAAACCAAAACAGAATCACTTGGGAAAGCCTTCACTCATCAAGTAATTTGTAAGGATCAGCTGGAAAGGTGAAGGAATACCTACAATATCTGATTATACTCATATGAAAGACATAACCTATGCACTTTTTTTTTTTTCACTGTGCTGCAAAATATTTCATTTCCTGCTCAATTTTCTAGGAGTGCTGCTTATCTGCTGCTCTTTCTCAAAGCCTGGATATTTAAATGAGGCAGACCCATCACCCAAAGCCTCATCCTCTCTGCAGCTGACCTCAAACCCAGTGAAACTGAGGGGGGACCACACTTGAAGGTCAGACAAGCCACCTGTTCCACGCAGGCTCTGCTTCCCTGAAACCGAAGGAGCCTCTCCACACCAGCAGGATAACTCCACACAGAGGTTGGTTTTAACTGGCATTTCAAAGCTGCCTCTATTTCTCAACACACACAACTCTCAGTGTTTGAATGGTGTGGAACATGTGTTTTGCATATCAAGAAGTTTGTTATAATAATGTATCAAACTGTGTCCCAGCGCTGCAGACAGTCCCTGGGTAGCACTAGCTAAGCATCAATACCAATCGAGAGAATTTGGCTTAGCTCTTAGCTCACTTATGTTCTAAAAATGTATTTCCATGTCAGCACTTTCTATTTTCTGTCTTACATTTCCCAAATGACCTTGTTCTTGCCCAAATGCTGCTGCAGTCTGTGCCATAGGACAGACAAGATCAGGATCGTGGGCTGCTTTTAATCAAAAAAGGTGCAGCCATGCCTTTGGTGGAAAAGGTGTGAGCACTGGGCAGCACAAATATACTCCTTTTCTTAAGCCAAACCATGCAGATGCCCCTGGCATGGTCTTTGGAAGTGTCTCAAATGCAGAGTGTAACTGGAAGTGCAGCACACTGGTCTGATTGCTTGTTG
The DNA here is from genome assembly GCA_013399225.1 of Rhipidura dahli. Classification (NCBI taxonomy): domain Eukaryota; kingdom Metazoa; phylum Chordata; class Aves; order Passeriformes; family Rhipiduridae; genus Rhipidura; species Rhipidura dahli. The sequence continues at coordinate 873,943 of VXAC01001091.1, forward strand.
GAAATGCTTTGCTACCTGCTTAGAATGAGCCCTTGTTGATAAATTGAGTGCTGCTGAATGAACCAGTTTGCACAGCCAGCCCTTGGAGATTGTGGCTGTGCTCGTGCTCTGGAAGGTGGCATTGCATGGAACTGAGCAGACACCACACTGTAGTGCCAAGGGTATCTGGGAATATCCAGAACCCTGGGAGGACAGGTTTTGTCCCTGGGAGGACAGAATGTTCAAAGCATTTAAAAATCTTATGAGGTTGCTGTTAAAACTAGAAAAATACCAAAATTGCTGTTTAAGTCCTTTTTAAACTCTATTCTGCACTGTTTTCCATTATGTTTGAAAACCTGGTAATAGTTTAGCAGCCTATCTAAGAAAAAAAATTACTTTTCTGCGAGTGGGAGTACTGACAAGATTACAGCAGCTGGGTGTCTATTACCCCAAGCTATATTGTACAGAGCTAAAATGGATCTTCCTACAGAAAGCTAATCAAGGTGGAAGAGAAAAATTGGGTTCATTACCAATCCCTGTCACTGCAAAGTCAAATCATTTTTCACTCTTTAGTTGAGTCCAATTACAGAGATACTGCTAGAAACTGTTTGTCTGTGACAGAGAGCTTTGACAGTGGTTTTTCTTTTTTGGCACTTTGCTTATTGCTCACTCACGTTGCACCCATTGCTGAGTGGAGACTAACACCTGTTCCTGTTTTAACAGAAAATGATGGATGTTGCCATTACTGGCACAACTCTCTGTGAACAGAATTAACATTGTGTGCATTAACTTTGTATTTGCAGCAATTACCACGATTACTTTTGAATCATAGCTTGCACAGACCCTGCACCAAAGCTAAAAAACTGAGAACAACCATCCTCCCATTTTCTTGGAGAGGTTTGGAGGCAAACTGCAAGCTTGCTCCGTGCCTCCCTTGAGCCAAGGGAAAGCTATAAAGCACCCCCCTCATTTTGCCCTCTCAGCGAGCGATTTTCATAACACTCCTCTCCAATATATGTAAGGTTCTCACATTTCAGTTTATAGCTACATTGGACTCAAATATGAAATGGATATTTATAAAGCCTGAGTCAAATCTCCAGTGCTTATCTGGATTTTTGAAACCTGACCCATGTGGCTAAGTTAATGGGCACAGTTGTATTTTGGTTTAAATATATGTATCAGTGGTACCACTCGATATAATTCACCTCACCTGGTGCTGGCTGTTGGATGTTTGAGTTCCAGGCTAAGCTGCTCATCAAGGTTCCCTCTAGAGCCATTAGGGATCAGGACACGTCACTCCAGCAAAGACAGAGTGCTGGCATTCAGGGCATCAGTTGCCATTCAGAAGAACCTATTTCTTTCCTGGACTATAGAGGAAGCCAAGACAGCTGGCTTGGACCAGGAGCCCAGCTGTTATTTAGGATTAAATTCACAGCCATCTGATGAGGAGAAGGACAATTGCCATCCTCAGAGAGTCACTTACTGTCTTTGAGCTGGACCAGCCAGGTGAGCAGCTGTGTGTCCCACAGCAGCATGTTCTGCTGGACACACTTCTCTAGCGAGGTAGAGTCCCTGAAAGGAACTTTTTCTCCTGTTAGCAGGCTGAGCTCCTTAAAGTGAGATGTATAAAACTCTTAACACATACTTTCTGAAATGTGATACTTAGGAAGGAAGTTGTAAAGAGATCTAATAGTCCATTAGATTATTAAATATATTACTAATAAAAACATTAGTGATAATTTTCTTTTCTTCAGCTAACTGTGAAACTCAACATCCTTTCTTTGTTTTGTGGTGAGACTAGAAAAAGTAACTTTGGGGTTTAATCTGATATAAAATGTTCTCTATCACACTTTGCATAAAAATTGTTCTCACAAATATATATATTTTCCAGAAAGAAAAAGCCAAGGCAATTCCTATATCACATTTCAACTAATTATCCCCATTCATACGAACCAACCCTTATATCTTCCTGTTGACAGCACTGTGTTTTCTTCTCTTTTCTTCTCTTTTTTCCCTAGTACATTTGTAGCATGTGGATCAAAGGTTTATGGGTTCTTGTCTTTTCTTGAACCCACAAGCAAAGTAGCAACACAGCCAAGTTTTAAAAGTTTGCAAATCATTAAGAAACAAAACAGACGGAACACATGGTGTTCCCAAGAGACTTGAGACATGAAAGCATCTGCGTTGTGATGAACGTACACAAAATCTGTTGGGACTAGACTTAGTTGTTTAGTAGGGCCTGGAATGCACTATGATTCAGTTCTCCTGTTGCAGCTTTCAGGGATCAGTCTTTATATTTTGCCACAATCCCCCAAATGCTCTCTCTGCAATGGAATTGAACTTGTCCATTACTCTGGATTGAACCTCAAACTTTTGGACACTCTGATCTCTCTCCAGATTTTAAGTATGTGCCTCATAATACATGCACTACTTAAAGTTCTGCAGAATTTTCCTAGGTTTTGGGTGGTTCACAAGCTTTATATGAAAAACTCTGTTTACTGATGCTGGGGGGGCTTTGCCACTGTGCTCAGGATTTCCTGTTGGTGTTTCCTTGCCGTGGCCTCTGATGACAGACTGGTCCTGGTCTCCTTTCCTGGGTCTCTAGCTGACACTGGCTAGCCTGGCTGCACACAGGAGCAGTGTCAGGCAGGAAGCTGAACGTGCTGCTTGGTGCTGGTGCTGCCCTTGTTTGCCACTCTGCCCATAACCTGCTTTTCTCAGTGCCAGTCCTTTAATCAGGCTATGCTGAGGGACCAAGCCAAATGTCTCATGCAAGTCTTACACCTGTGTAGTTGCCTTCATCAAAACATTTGGCAAGACTTATTTTTCCATATAGCCATCTTGACTGGCACCAATTTTACTGTCATCCTTTAATTTTATACTAATTGAAGCTCTTATCAGCCTTTCCTTTATTTTGCTTAGGACTGATGCCAGAATAACTGCCCTGTAATTACTGTGATCCTTCTGCTTCCTCACTTTGGCTTCTGGCAGCATTGCATATTTCTACTGTTCCCTAACAACCTTTGGATTTATAGTGCATGGACTCTGATATAAAAATGTTCATCTCAAATAGAAGGATTTTAACAGTGACTTCTCAGACACCTTGATGCAAGAGAGCTTATTATCTTTGGGCCATTTATTGTATCATCTCATTTGTCTTCAAATACTAAACAGTAGAGTGTATGTGTGTATATCTGCATGTGTCTATTACAATATATATTATTTCTCTCTTATCTATAGTGTTAATAACACTGCTGTTTTAAACAATTCTTGTAATCTGTTCATACCATCTTAAAGATTTGCAAGGGAGACAATAAACTCCTGGAAGAAAACTTCCTACTTTTCTTAGCAACATGTACTTCCCTAGATTTCTTTGTCGTATTTCTATATTTCTTTAATTGCTAATTTATGGTACCCCTGTTTAATTTGATATACATATATGCATGTCTATACAAGCAAGAGAACCTTTCCCATGTTATGCAGCAATGTCGTGGTATGTTTTGGTGTTTTCTGCCAAAAAAAGGGAGACATAATCACAAACATTGCTCGTATGTAATCAAAGCATCAGAAAAGATGTTCTGATTGAATTTAATCCATTCTGTGCTGAATGGTGTTACTTTACAGCCCAGAGCATTTATTCTAGTGTGTTCCAGTAAAGGCATAATAAGAATAATAAAACAAAATAAGATACCCTCCACTGAAACTCCTCATTTTTTCCCTTTTCCATTGTCCTTTTTTCTCCCTGTGTTTAAACATGAGTTGTTTAGCAATTCTACTTGTTCTTCTAAACTCATTCACTTTTCCTCCAAATGGTCAGCACGCATCTGTCACTGCAGCAATGCCCACCAAGAGAGCAGCTTGAAGCTTCCCAACGACATCCTAGCAGCTGAAGCCTGCATTCTCAATTTACTGGGGTTTGGATGTCTCCTGTTTACTGCAGTTTCACAAGAGAATGATATTTTATAAACACCTGGTAATTTAATTAAAATAAGGAGCTGGACTTTTAACAAGAGAGTGGTTTTTTTTAAGGTTTGGCATTCAGAAATAAAACAGATGTTTATTGTGCTTTTTAATGTTCCAGGAGATCTTGTCAAAAGTGTCTGCCTTGCACAGTTATTTTTATGTTATATCTAAGTGTATATCATTCTTTGTTTTCATGTATTAATACATGTATATTATTTCATAAATGAGTTTTGTTTTCTCATTGTGGAGCAGTACTTTTGGTAATTGCCCAGAGCTCTGCATATAAATGTGCTCTACAAAGGTGTTTGGATTAAAGGTGTCTGGCTGCAGCTTCATTAAACAAGCTGTTAATTAATCTCAAATATTATCTAGGATGCCAAAGGCTTTTCCTTTGTAGACAAGTAGGTTTATCTGTGGAATCTCCAGCCAGTGGGGCTTTCTCCTCTCCTGTAGGTGCCAAGCCCGTGGAGTTTTTCCCCCATACAGAGCACTGGCTACAGTGGCACAAGTGCAGCCAAGAAATGAAGCTTTCCCCTGAAGCTTTGAGCTGCCAGATCATGTTCCCCACCTGGGCTGGAGTCCTGACCTCACACTGTGGAGTGTAGATCTCACCTTTAAAGCTGCATCAAGGAAAAACACAAGATCAGCTTGTCTCATAGGACACCAGGCTTTTTCAAGCATTATTCTTAAAAGAGAACATTTGTTAAGAAAGCAAAGCTCCAGGAATAGCAGCCATTCCCACAAAATTGTTCCCACTAGATTTCACCAGTTCATGATCTCTTGGCTCAGCTCTCACTGCTGAATAAGGATGGACAAAACCAAGAGGGATCAGTCCTTAAAACCTCTCAGAAGACCAAGTTTAGGGCTAGACTAACCACCTAGTGTGCCAGGCTCACTTGCAGTCAGATCCTGCCCCTGGCTGTGCAAATTTAAATCTACTGCAAGGCTGTTGACTTCAATAATGCTCTAACCAAGGAAATGACAACCCTAATTTTGACCTATTTTTCTTTATTACATCATCTCTGCTCACTTTAATCTGCTTTGTCTCAGAGTATGTTCTCGTCTTTTGCACCAGCTACTGAGCTCTGTCCACATCTTAATTTCAGCTTTTGTTTGCCTCTGACCTTTTTCTCATTCTTCTAATGAAAATACCAAAAGATGGTAAAATAGTGGTTTTTTGTTTTGTTTTGTTTTGTTTTTTCTGGAATAAGCATGAATATCATAAGAAGGAATATAATAGTTCTCTCTGTTTCCTCTGATTACAAAAACAAACAAACAAAAGTTATGGAGCAGCTGGTGGAAGAAAAAAAGACAATTACTAGTGAGCTTCAATTTAGAATTATGAGTTTGAGCCAAAGCCCTCTGAGGACCATGAGAGTCTTTCCACCCACTTCAGAAGGATGTGGAGCACACCTCGTCCTACCTACCTCTCTAGTTAACACAGCTATGGGTAAGGGAAACATCCTTGAAGGTAAAACCCTCCTTATTTTCAAAGGGAAACTTTGAAAAATTTTGCCAGACTCTGGACCTTAATTAAAACACTGGAACATTTCAAAGTGACAACTAGGTTAAGATTTTTTTTTTTCTTCCATGTTCCTTCTTGGGTGGATCAAGTAAAGTAAAGGAAAATAGAGTGTCTCTGCTGGAAGTTTTTCTTTCATTCAGATGCCTACCCACACCCCAGTCACAGAGAGGAAAAAGGACTGCTTTGACCTCCTCAATACCTTATGCAGAACTAAAGTTATTTATACATGTTGCCCTGTTATTACACAACGAACACGTCTGCTGTCTTAAAAAAAATATTATTGCCAGTCATACTGCTCCTGCAATGATCTTGTGTATCAAAACTATCTTTAGAAGCACTTTCTGCTCCACATAGATGCAAAATGAGTCTTTAATTACAGTTTAAATCTAACCTAGTGAAAAGTTGGTTACTCTGATCCACTATAAAGTTTTCAGGTCTACTCATGCTCCCCTTCTGACAGGACCAGCCACACATATTCTGCACCACCTGTGAGGTGCAGGTGGTGCCCCTTTGGTGTCATTGGGTACTTTGGGTCAAGCAAATTGGAGTTTCCTGCTTTCATGAAAATCACTTCTTTAAAATAAAAGTTTTTGAGGGTTCTTGTGCTCCAAAGCAATGACCTTTTCCCAATGTTTCTGAGGAAATGGATGCTGTGGAAGAATGCTGGATGGAAAGCAATGCCTGATGGCACTGCCACCACCTGGGGGTCCAGAAAGCATCGAGGGAGGTGACCTGGGTCATACTGGCTGTGCTTCTTCCTGCCACAACCAGATTTCATTTCCAAAGTTCGAAGCCTCTGTGAGTAGGATTTGTGTGCCCAGAATGCAGGTCTGATGGGCTGCCTGGGGAACCCTGGGCAGTTCCACCCTTCAGCTTTTTCCTACTTCAGCATGGGATGCTGTTCCCTGTGTTCTTGAACTTTGTTGTGAGACACGTACGGGAATCTTACAGACAGCTATGCATGTAAATGTAGATTTTTATACATTAAAAAAAAATAAAGGCTCATATATTGACATATATTTAACTATATTTATATTTAAAACTATTTTCTAGTATTGAGCTAAATTTTCAAGCATTTTTCTCTGTTTAGATTCCCTTTCTCCCATGTGCAGATTCACTATTTTCTTGAATCAGGAAACCAAAAGACAAATTAAGAGTAAAGTTTTTCTCATCTCACTTTATAGCATAATTTGATAAAATGGAAATTTCAGTTCCAGCTAAACTGTAAAAAATGTGAACCCTTTGCCAGAACCCCTAGAGTGCCTGTAAAATACTTAACAGGCAGCTTGTTTGACAAAAGGATATCACCCCTAATTGTCAAATCCATTCCAAACAAAGGTGGGAGAAGATGGGTGGGTAATATTTTCTGTCAGCAGTCAGGGCTTTGGGAACATAATTGTGAGCCATCAGAATGAATTTTGAACTTTTTTTATCAGTCACTGTTTCATGGATTTCATCATTTCCATGGCTTGCTTTTTTCCAACATTTTAAACATAATGTTTGACTCGTGGTGGACTTGGATGTGACAGGACAGCTTGGGAAGAGAATGCCTGAGCTGATCCCCACGAGGTGTGTGCAGGCTTCCACCAGCCCAGGCTGGACAGGAGCAGGGCTGGGCAGCAGTGACATTCTTCACAGAAAGGTCCAGACCCAATGGCCCAGGTACAACAAGAGTTCTTGGAGTTTTTGCAGTAACATTTGTCAGGAATGATAAATTTCTTCACGCTCTCGCACTGCCCACAGGGGTAACATCTTCTGTTCTCTTTGTCTCAACTCCTTTACACTTTGTTTGAAATTCCTTTGAGACTTGCTCCCCACACTCTTTTCTTTCTTCAGTACTGAGCTGCTTAGAAGTATTGTCTTGCTCTCTCTAAGGTCTTTGCACTTTTAACTGGAATTAATGACATGTGGGTCAGACAGCCAAGAGAAAACTGGATCCTTCCAGTTTAGGGACCAACTCTGTTGGCGTGGTAGAACAACCAGCCATGGGGATTGTTGAAATAAAGGAAGGCCACACACTCATCTCTGCCTGGATATTTTAAAGGCTTTATTTTCAAACAACTCCGGGTTTGGAGAAAAGAAAAAACCACAGGATACACTTATGAGGGAAGTATTTTCTAAAGCTGTGCCAGATCCCCAGCTCTTTCCTCTGACCCGGTGCTGAGAAGCAATCTTTAGGCTGCCTGCAGAGGACATCTGGTGATCCTGTGGTGCAGGGGAGTCATCGTGCTGCTTTAGCCACTTCAGGACATCTGCTCTTTTGAGCTTTGGAGAGTGATGGGAGCCACAGCCAGAATTTGCAGTATTTCGAAATAGATCTGTCAGCAGAATTGTCCCTGGAGAATTTTATTCCTGTGGTGTAATTTCAGGTTGGTCCTCTCTTTGCTGTTTTCAAATCAGCCAGAAAGAACCCAGTGTATCTCCAGCTGAGAACTCAGAGAAGAGTTTTCAAGCATCTTTTACCACCTCTGTGGACCCTGCCCAAAAAGTAGGTTTTCAGGCAGGACAGACCTCTTCTAAACACTGAATAAAACTTTTTTCCAATAAATGTCTTAGCCAGTAATAAGGACAAGAACTGTGTAGCTTTAGAGACAGCAGAAATCCAGAGCTAGGGAGCACACTGAGCCACTGAGAGCACAAGGCAGTTGGTACAGCTCTGAACTCCCCTGGCCATGAACTCAATATGAGATGATTGCAAGTGCCTGATGTGCTGGTGATGTTTCTGTGTGTCAGAAATGCCAAAGCTCCAGCCATCAGCACTGCCCCCCTGGACCCTTGTGCCACCTTCTGCTCCATTATTTTTGGATTCAAAGCCTCAAGGGCTTGGTTGCTTGGAGTTATGTTTTATTTGCTACAAAACATGTACATAGACTTGGTCTTACTGTTCCTACGTGAACAAAAAAGCCGAGTAAATCATTCACAAATCCATTGCAATGGAATGAGAAAGAGGTAAACCTGCCTGAAAAGTGGGTGCATCATGAATTAGTCACCTTCTCCCATTCTCTGCTGCCCTCTCTTTTGGTAAAGATGGCCCAACCTTTACCAAGAAAATAAGATAATATAAAGATAACATAAGATAAACTCTTTTGGTGTGATCTCTAGGGTGATGATATAGAATTTTCCATGCTCTCCCATGATATACATAGCAGATGCAGAATTAGGCAAATTATATTGTCACCTTTCTAACAAATAATTTCATTTCATAAGTTTCACAAGTGCTTAAAATATAATTTGTTAATCAGGATTGATCCCCAAAAAAATCTGATGGTTTTGATTTCAAGATAAGGTGGCACTCATGGAGAACACACTGTAACTTCTGTATGGATGAGATGGACTGGGACCTATGGAATGGCATTATCTCTCTTTGCCCCAAGCTGTGTTGGTACATACAGAATAATTAAATCTATTTTTATGTTTATAATCTAGAATGCAGGGACAACCAGGGAGTCCCAGCAAAATTGTTAGGAGGATTGTGTCTGACGTGTATGATATTCATTTAACCCTGTCCTAAACAGATAAAAATTCCTTGATTTCTTTTGTTTTTTAAATGTATTTTGATTATTATGCAAAAGAGTAGGTTAGTGCAAATAGGTATTAGGATGTTTTTAATGTGTTCTTTAAACTATGGCATTGAAATTAAGAGGACAACAGCTTGTGTAAATGTGAACTCCTCTTCAAGCATCTTAAGCACTGAGAAGTAAACTGAAGCATGGAATAAGCCTGTGTAATGACCACTGCCTTCAGAAGAGATTTGTGTTGTTTATGCGGTCACTGAATTTGGTGCAGAATCATTTAATCCAGTAGATCCGATCTCCTGAAATCTTCTTTAGATTTAAGCCTCTTCTGGAGGTCTTCTGGGGACAGATACGTTTCTAGAGACATAAACTTCAGAATTTTAATCACTTTTTAAGACTGCTGGCACCAGTGGTATGCATAATTCACGAGTTTCATATTGCAGACATGTTGAGGCAAATGAGCTGTTGCAAACATGCAACTGGTTACTGTGTACATACAAATCCAGAAGTAAATAATGTTCATACCTCATGCCCAGTGCAAAATTCCTTTTTACTGTTGAAATAAATAAAAGCATTTTATGATTTCCATGGCCACTAAGAGATACAAGGGTAATGGGTGGATTTCAATATTTTTGTCGTGATGGAGAACACCACACATTTTCCTTTCCACAAGCCTTAATTTTTAAAATACATAAATATTAAAAGTGATTAGAATTTTAAATAGAAATGCGTGTTTTAATGACATTTCTCCTCCTCTTTTTTTCCTCAGAATCCAACATCCATTTCCTGAACTGACTCACAAATGCAGCAGTAGTTTTTGAGGCACTTCTTGTGCAAATCTCAACCACGAAAGAGAAGCAGTCTCCTCTCAGGGTCCTGAACCGCCTCAAGGAAAATGGAAATGTCAACATTTACAGGTGAGGCGACACAAAATTTGTTATGTAGGGAACCCCTACCATTATTGAATATTTCTGTGTGTCTCCAGTGCCTGTGAAGGAAGACAAGATGCTGGTTGTTATTCTTTGTCTACTGCTCGTTAGCTCATTACCATCCATTAACCACTACCTGGAGCAGCACTCTCCCAGTGCCCCCAGGTGCTTCACACACCACAAAAAGCCACCCATGCTTCTGAGAGATGCTCCTGGCTTTCATGGCAGTGCAGGGCAGTAAGTGGGACAAAAGGCTTCAAGGCAGGCCAATTAAGAATGATCTCTAGGATAAACATGTATTATTCAGTAACATTATTTAAATTCCAGGAAGTCTGAAGTCCATACCTCTTGTTTTGTGCCACCCGGAGCCTGCTCTTTGTCTGCTGTCAGGTTTTCAGTGTGCCACTGGGGGTGACTGACTTTTCCATCCATTTCCAGGCATAACTATTTTCTCACTGTTTAGTCAAGCTTTGTGACATCAGCATGAATTCCACCAGGTCTGAGGAAGAGAAAGATGTTGCACATTTCCAGAGAGATTGCTCAAATCACCATTCTACTATTTCTGCCACACTCCTCTGTCCCATCAATCAATAAACCTTTTGCACCTTTATGTAGTCTCAGTGATGCCTTCTACATCTATTGATTCACTATTTCTGCATTTTTCTTTCTTTTTGTATTTTATATGTACTCTCTTCCTGTTGAACAAAGGAGATGGAAGAAGGAAAAAATAACTGCCCTCAGTCATTCTGTTGGGACTGAAGATGAGTGAGCTTGGAATTTCACATACCAGTGACATGAGAAGGGTGCAGGGAGCATGAAGATTTCATTTATTGAATACAAAAATATGAATGATTGTTATAAATCGTAAGTTTACTGCAGTTATCACTTGAGTGGAGTTCACTTTTGACAAGGCTCAGTGAGAGGAGCAGGGGAACAATTGTTTGCCCTTTGGGTTTTTTCCCATTCATAGTAGAAAAATATGCAAATTAGAGCCCTGTCAAACATAGGAGATCTGTCTCATGCAAGGTCTTGAAATATGGCTGTGTTCCAAACTGGAACAAAACTCCAACATTTCCAAATGCTCAATGAAGAAAATTGTCAGAGAAAAGCAATCTAAATGTTCACAGAATTATTTCATTTTGTCAAAACTGAAGTGTTGTTTTCACTTTGAATATTTCATATTTTTTATATAATGCATCTAACCTGATGCTAAAAAAAATACCTCATGCAAAATTTCAAGTCCAACTACACTGGAAAATGGCAGCATCCAGGAATAGAACTTTGAAAGAAGAGTTACCAAATCTTCACAGATGTCTTCACTGAGATTTTTGAGACGTGAATTTCAGTCATTTATTGGTTTGTAATTGCTGGTTCAAATGAGTAATGTTGAGCAAGTCACACCCACTGTAAAACACCAAGGATCAGGGAGGCCACCTGATGTACACCCAGCTGTGCCCAGTGATTCCATCTGAGTATGATCCCAGCAGTGCCCGAGGAAACCCAGGAAGATGTGAGGAGGGGTCATCACAGTGTGGGCTGTGTGCCAAAACAAACTCTAGCCAAATGCCAACAGCCACTGCTCCAGGCCCCAGATGTTTTCAGGTGAAGGATGAACAGTCCTGGCACAAAATGTTAATGGGTTTTCTTCACGGTTTCAGTCAGGATGGACTGCAAGCTGGGTTTCCTCAGTCTTGGAACACACTCCTGTTAATTAGCTTTGATTTGGAACCAGCACAACCAAGGCCAGCAGATGTGCCCAGCCCAAACCAGGTGGGGTTTTATGTGTCCTAGAACAGCCACTGACTATAATGAAATATTTAATGGCTGCATTATCCTTTTTATAATTATTTCTTGTGCCTACCAAGAACATAACCTGCGTTTGGAAGTGGGAATACATGTTTTGAAACTACTGAAGCCAACCCTGGGAAAAGGGCCATGCAGCTCCTTCTCAGCTGCCACAGTGTTGATCCTGTGGGGCCTGTTTGGTTTTGTTTGTTTGGTAATCAAGCAGGGGCCTTTTTAGTCACTGTGTAATCACTGGGGCATAACTGGCTCACATGTGGTCGTGACACATCTCCCTCACCGTCCCTCCCTGCTGGGTACAGGAGGTGTGACCACAGCACAGCTTGTCCATCCCTCATTCCACAGCTCTATCAGTGCAGTTTAATCACTGATACATAACTGTGTGGGAGCTCAAACCACCACATATCTCACAGTGACTTGGTGCTACACACTAGACCTCCAAAATGCAAAGCATTGGGGTGGAGAGTTGGTTGGCTCCTGCCATTCATTTATTTTCTCACAGAGCATTGATGCACTGAAACTCCCATCACAAGGAACTATCATTAACTGGTGCAAATTTATTTGCTTAAGGAGTCTAATAATCAATCATCAAATTTCTCCACTTGTTTTCTGGCATTGTATTTCATCACTTGGTAGAGTATGAAACATTATCATTCTTTACACAAGTTTGTTAACGGAATATTTATTTGAAGAGGTTTCAATATAAATAAAGATTTTCTACATTTATTCCTTTAAACAGATCTATTTTCATTTCAACTATTTGCTTTCCTATGAAAAATTTATGTGAAAAAATAATCCAGAAATGTAAATGGCATGAAAATGGAATTATCCATCAGATGGAAGGGGTGATCACTCCGAGCCAGGTATGTGGGTTTGGGTGGGGTATAGCAAATGGCTTCATTGGTTTATATGTTTGGGGGTTTCTCTGCAAGCCCCTCTATCCCCACTACTGTAGCTCATTTATTCTTTGGGAAAGAAAAGGAAGGCTGGTACAAATTAGGAATGGTAATGTAAAAACTTATACCCACTGCATAAAAGTTTTTCAAATTAATACAAGCATTAAATTGCCAAACTTTTTTCCATATACTGCCAGTATTAAACATGACATGCCTGCTAGGGTTGGTATAAAGTTTTGTCAACATTTTTGGCGTGCAAGGTCTCAGCCTGGGGTCAATATTTTCTCGACCAAATTTTGTTGTTTCAGTTGCCTTTTCACACTCATATATTGTAAATCAAACATTTTTCAAAAAATGAAATTTGGCAGGCTATTAGGCCATAATGTGGTCTGATGCCTTTGGGTATTTTTTTAAATGTAAATCATTGAGATATTTAAGGTTTGAGGTTTAAAAACTGTGCACACACTTTAACAACTTCTTTTAAAAATATTTAGTATGCATATTTACTACATATGTATCTTATAGAGACTAGAGATTAAACTGGAGATTACTTGCTAAAATATGCAAACTGCTGTCCATGAATAAACATCCTCATGAACTCCTATTGAAAGCTTCTTATTAAAAAAAAAAAAAAAAATTGTTTAAAGCTACAATAAAAGCAAAGGGAAGTAAGATGAGGGGAGGGAAAAGCAACGTTTAAATAATTTTAATGGTTTAACTTGGCCACAGAAAATAAAGAAGTTAATTTTTTTTCTCCTGGGATCTAATCCAAAGCCCACTGAGGCCAAAAGAAGTCTTTCCACCTATTCCCATGTGTGCTGGATCTATCCTCTGCTGTGCTGCTCCCTCTCTGTGTTGTGTTGATGGACTGAAGCAGCAGCTCCCACAACATTCCCATTCATCTGCCTTGTGCAGTACACAAGTTTGGGGTCAGCAACTGGTGGCAGAGGAACTCTGCTCTGGAGTGTCCCTTCTCTGTAGATTTGAATGGGATTTCCATTTCTGCTTTAACATATTAGTGTTTCCCAGTTATTTGTTACAGTCCTCACACAGTGAAGTCTGGGAGAAAAGATTTTAGAATCCAGCAAAGGCCCAAATGTCCCACAACAGTGTTACGTCCCACACAGCACCCCCAGCCCGAGAGCCCTAGGTATTAACCTTATTTCAAAGTAATTTTTAGCATCAGCCTGGGAACACATTCCATAATTTTTGTTGGTTGCAAGTGACAGGATTTGTGTAATCAAGGAGCGCTGGCGCCGTCGCATGCAGTGCTCGTTAGAGTGCAATTCCTGCAGTTCCCCAACAATCTGCTCCTTATGGGGATTTCTGGGAGCTTGCAAACTCGCACTAAGACGCTGGCAACATCAACCAAACATCTCAGACACATTGTCTTTCTGAACCTGAACTTTTTTAGTGGTGGTTAAACGTGTTGTCTGCTCTAGTTTCCTGTCTATCTTCATCATAAGCCAGCACCTGTTTCCAATAAATTATACACAGAGCTGTATCAGCAACACCTTGGCAGCAGCTGCCACCCTGAAAAGCAGAATGCCCTGGAGGACAATACACCTGTGAACACACAGAGTGTTTATTTAGCTGAAAGGCAAATCTTTAAGTTACATAAAGCAATTATCTAAAGCCTAATGCATGCCCATTATTAACACAAAATAACCTTGTTCTTTAAAACCAATAAAAATCTATTTAAAGGCTTGTTCCAAATCCCAGGGAAACATGTACTAGCACCATGGATCTGCTATTAGCCTAGGACTTCAATGTCTGATGGTGGGAACACGTGTGGGGGAGGCTGCATGTGCAGCTACAAAGAAATAAAGCACAGATTTGGAGTTCATTATGCACAGAGATGAGAGAAGAAGCCAAATCATTTTCAGAGAGACTGTGGAACAACAGACTTTTTTTTTTGGGGGGGGGTTGCACATTATAAAGAAGCATTTTGTTGCTGAAGTATAGATCTACTGTGTTTAAAATAGTGTTTGATCTTTCCATCACTATGAGACAGTAGAAAAAAGTGAAAGTTCTAAGAAAAAGGTTTTCTTATTACTGGAACAAACCTTTCATTTCCAGTTCACTACCAGCACTGGCCTTTCATGTAAGAGCAGCCTATTTTAGCAGCAGTAAGTAGACTTGGTTGTTTGCAGCAGATCACAGGATAATGGAAATGAAAAAAACTCATGATTAAAATAGAACAGAAATCTGAGAACTGTTCCCAAGTTTTGATAAAGCAAGAAGTAACACTAGGAACTCTGTGGTTCAAGTAAAGCGTAACATACATTTTCAGTTTAACACACATACTTGAAAGATTATTTGGCACACAAACCTTACAAATCATTTAAATGGGAAGGTATTTTCTGCCTAGTGTTTCTAAAATTAGCACTGAATGTGAAAAGTTTATATATGTGCACACAGGTATGTATCTATTGTATTAAATGCCCATAAAACACTTACTTTTAAAGCATACTTTAGAATAATTTCATTTCCTGTCTTTTGCCTCCTGATGCCGTTAAGTGATCAATAGGAATGTTCTAGGTGAAAATATGTTTTAACACTTCTGTTTGGCCAGGCCTGAAAGCTGTGGAAGGAGTTGCTAATGGGTATTACAGCCTTCTTAAGTGTCATTTTCCTAAACCCTTACAGTGCTGAATACAAATACAGGTAGAGGTGGTGATGCCAGCATGTAGATCTTCTCCCACCAATGATACTGTAGAATTGGATCCCAAGGGTTATGTCACATTTTATGAAATGTAAACTAAAATTCTAAGAGAACAGCATTAACTTAACCTCATGATAAATACCTTGTTTTTCAAATGTTGCTAGTAGACTTATTACGTTTCATATTTTATTATTAGACACTTCAAAGTTTAACATATCTATACTTTTTTACAGTTGACTTTCTTAAAACTGCTCTATTTTCATCTGAGAAGAAACATGGTATGTTTCAGAGATCTGAGCTAAAACATATGGATTAAGTCAATGATTCAATTTCCAAACCTCCAAATGACTGTTCTGATTACTCATGCAAATCTATATTTTTGCCAGGTTTCCTGAAGACTTTAATATGAGTAAAATTAATATGAGTATATTTTCTTCTCCTGATGCATGTGAGAATATGATGGAATGATGATCTCCATGCACAAATGCAAACCTGCATCTAGATTCCAATTTTCTTGGCTGTGTTTGATCCTAATTGAATATAAATGCTATGAGCACCCAGCTAAGATTCCAACCAAAAGGAAATCCAGCTATGGCTGCAGAACACAAACTATTTATTTTCCCCTGGAGTGTCTAGCTTTTATTAAATGTCAACAAATCCAAAACCAGGCTTTACTAATCTATGGTGTGCATGGGAAATAAGTCACAAGCACAAGTCACTGAAGATAATGTTTGCTTTGCTTTAGATAAACAGGTTCCAGGGAACTGAAATCTCACACAAGCATTTAAAACTTACCCCTTATTTTCCCTTAACATTTGTGAGATCTCCCACTGCTGCTGAAGGATGCCAAGATGGATGTAGCATGGGGGCTGGAAGCAGACCTACATTTGGGATTGTTTACTGCCCTCTGTGATAAGTTTATCCATTAGTTTCTTTCCTGTTGACTTTTGTGCATGCTATTAACCCAGGATGGTACGTGTTCTTAAACAGAAAATGGAATTACAAGTGGAAGATGCTGCCACCTGCGAGCTGTGCCTTTGTTCTGCCCGCTGGGATTGCCGTGGGAGTGAGGGCTGCAAATGCAGCTTTGTGCTGGGACCTGCAGGGACCCCCCCACCTTTCCACAGTGCACCCTGGTTCCTCCTGACCTCACATCTGCGTTCACACACGTTTGGCTGAAACTGGGACATTAGCATGGAGATAAACCCTGTAATATAGGAGAAAATGTTGCAAAATAGAGCACACAGCCCCTGTGCTGCCCCTGGCATGGCTTTTCAGAGATTTGAGGAGAGGAGCAGGACTGCAGGGCCCTGTGGGTCAGTCTAGTCCCACCCTGGGGATACCAAGTGTGGTTTGATTTGGTGAAGAGATGGGTAAGGTTTTATAAAGCTCAGTTGCCCTGATGGAGGGATGGGACAGGGCAAGCCATGACTGATACATGGCACTGCAGCTGATATGGCCGGGAGAGACATCCTGAGACAAAAAAAAAGGGAGGTTGAAGCTGTGGAAACCTGTCACCCTCTCAGCAACATCCTTGCTGCAGTGTGGCCTCTTCTCTGCATTGGATGCCATCACTGGATTTCTCAGAGTGTGGTGCTTGAGCCAGGTAAATGCAGGGCTTGGCTTTGGTCTCCAGTCAGATGACATCCAAAAACAGGTACCAAAAGACTCACACCTCTTTATAGAAAGCCAAACAGAAGTACAAATAACAAGGTAGTTTGGGTATGGTAGACAAACAAACACCAATAACACTGAGTATGTACAAAATCATCTTGGAGAACCTTTTGTTTCGGGCACTGTAAGGTGGCAAAAGAGCCATTGGAATGAGTTTCCTTTGTTGCAATGCTTTTTTATGATTTTAATTAAGTTTGTTTCCACTCAAGGAGATACACAGAACAATAAAAGAAAGCAATATGAAAGTTCACAGTATGCAAGATTCATCTTGTATTCACAGGTTATGTGTAACTCATTTTAAACTGATGTTTGCTTGTTTAAGAATGCACACCTGCACATTACCACATGTGGTAAATAAGTTTATTAGCCAAGGAATGTCTGAATCCTTACTGGAAAACCCATATAAATGCAATTATGTTTTCTTTCAAGATCCCACTTTGGTAAAACATGCTATCCCACTTCCATACTCCATGGAAAAGAGGGCAGTAAATGATGTACAAACATGCAGGAAAGATGCAGGTGAAAGGATTCACAGGGCTTAAAACTGTCACATGCCTTATAATTCAGTGTGTCTTTCCATGTATAATTTAAGCACTTGGTTTTGTATTATGTTCATGTCAGATCAAATGTTCCTCTCAGACACTAGGACTTTATTAGTGTCTCGTTTGTATTTGTTTTTACTTTGAATTAAAACCTAAAGGTGGTGACAGAAGAAATTCTGATGCTTGGCATAGGATTAATACTTGAGAGCCATTCAGCTTTGTTAATCATCCATTTGAAGAGAATTTCCTTATGCAAAGAGTTTGCTCCACTTTGGACAAAACAATTTTTTCATCTCTGAACTCTGAAAGAACAGAAGGGCGGAAAGAAAGTGAGGGGAGGCAAAGGAGCAAAGGGACACGGAGCAAAGTGTGAAGCTTTGATCCTTTCACGGAGTGGCTGAGGCAGTTCAAAATGAAAGAATCTCTCACCATTAAAAAAAAAAAAAAAAGAGAAAAAGGAAGAGAAACAGAGAGAGCAGTATGACAGGAGACAAAAAGTGGAGCAGGAAGAAAAGCCTCAAAGTAAAGGAGTGATGCCAGACTCTGAAGGGGACGCTCAGCAAGGAACAGAAGAGGAAGCACCTTGGCTTTCTAAATGCAAAGGATTTCCAAGAGAAATAAAGGAATAACAGCAATTAAAGATGTTCAAGTAACTTCTGATTTTGCATTTCTCATAACATTTCTTACACTATCTAAATTATGAAATAACTGTGCCATAACTGACCGAACAGGCTGGAGCTATGGATAAAAAACATGTCAAAGCAATTGGGCCAGTGCAAGAGGAGCACTGGCGCCAAAGCCTTCAGCAGGAGGACTGAGAACCCCCATTCCTAAAGCAGAGAGGTGTCTGGGTGTGTGACAGAGTTTGGGCAAGGTGCAATGTTGGTTGGGGTAAACTCAAGAGAAAAGGGATCTAGCAGCAGGTCAGTATCTACTGTGTGTAAGTAATTATACACAGTGTATGAATTCAGTGCCTGAAGAGCTGCCATCTTTTTTTCCTACCAACAGCAGTCACTGTTCATGCATTTAACCACTAGAAATAGAATGCACAGCTACCCACTAATTTATTTCATCCATTTTCAACAAGGTGTCCTCTTTGCAAAACAAAAAAAAAGCCTTGAAATATCCACGTCAATCCTTCATCTCTCCTCTGAGGAATGTGTATTTATGTTATTCTTGAGCCAAGAATGGATCATCATTCACAATTCAAAAGAAACATTAGATTACTTACAGAGTTTGGCCAGTCTCATTTTATTCTTTTTACTTCATTTTTATGAAGAGTTATACATTAAACAAGTGCCTCTGCTGAGTGTAATAGGAGTACCTAGAACCTCTCACAGAAAGCAGTGCTAAGAGACTGGGTGCAAAATTCTACTACTTTTATAAAGTAATAATATAGGTAGAGGCTTGGGCAAGTTATAGCAAGGTGCTGGTCTTCTGGAAATAGTATTTACAGGCAAGCCAGACCTTTTCTTTGTCTCATTCAATGTCCATGCTCAAAGAGAACAGGATTTCACATTAATTTAGCTGTATATGTTTGTTATTTCAAGTAAAACTCTCAAATCATCAAAAGGCCTCTATACATGAGGTATTTCAAGAAAGCAGACACAGGCACACCAGATCAAAGGTACAAAATACAGTCTGATTAAACTAATTCTTTTAAAGTGCATCCGAAGGAAATTTCTTTGATTCAGGGAACATGAAAACCAAACTACCTTTGAACAAAATGTTCCAATGAAATCCAATATATTTTTTATAATTTAAGAAATTCGGGGGTTTTAATGTTTCTTTGCTTTTGCTTTCTTGTATGTCAATTAAAGTGGGACAGAACTGCTGCATGAAATATATATGGGGTCAAAGCCTAAAGTAGAGTCATCAATAATGATGTCTGCAGAACATCTGAGTTTTCTTTGCATTTCATGCCACTTTAGAACAAAGATGCTTGCAAAAGTCCCAGAAACTAGTGACATTTTAGGTTGTTTATTAAAAAATAAACAATGACCAGACCTTTAAAAGGTGCACTTTATATACTTTTGCAATTACCCTTTTAATTAACTTGGAAACTTCTCTTCTGTTCAGCATTTATCCTGTTTAACTATCACATTGCTGGGCTCACTTGATTCTATCCTGCCAGTCTCACAAGATGTAAAGCATTCCCAGTACTCAGGACATGAGAAACATCATGGAAAATTCACATACAGATTGTGACTTATGAAAGCAGTTAGACATTAGTCTTTTTCTCTCTTATTTTAGATAAATTTTTTCTATCTGCTCACTCTGTGCTCAGCTTTAGAAATTAGCTCCATCCCTACATATTCACATGCTGCTATAGCTTCTTGCCCTTTTTCATTGAGAAAAATAAAGAAACATCTCCCTGAAGATCTGGGATTTTTGTCTTTTCCATTGAAAAAAGGCAGCTAAAGGCTGAAAATACCCAGCCATCACAAGCTTTATTCCTGAGCCATGCCAAAAGCAGCACACTTCATTGTCACACTTTCATTAGCTACTTCTAGGTGGTAGAACTTCCAAAATCCAGTTTACAGTCAGTCTGGAAAATAAATGCTGTCCTCCTAAATTATAATTTTTCTTTCTCTGCAAGAAATTACTCGTAAATTTTTTGTCTCTCCCTCAGCTTTGGTTTCCTGCTTAGCTGGGTTTCCTCAATCCTTTTTCATACTGCTCAGTTCTTTTGTCTCTGGCTTCCACAGCCTCTCAGCTTTCATCTTCAAACCATCCTTCCAAAGCTCCTGAATTCTCTGAACAGACAAGCCTTTCTTGTGGCATTTGTAACTTCTGAACCCAACTCTTCCTTACTGGTGAAGGCATCTTCTACACAGATTCTGCTTCTCTAGAATTACCAGTGTGGTGTCTGTTGGAAGTACTGCATATAAAGTCACCTAAATGCACCTATTTTTCTACTTTCTGTGGATGCCCACATCTTGATTTGAAAACTGTTAGGTAAAAGCCAGGATCATTAAAAGCATTAAAGGAGAAAGTAAACTTAATTAGTTATGCTTATAAAGCTGTGATAACTCTAACCATCGTGAAGGCTACGGGCTTTCAGCACCGGCAAGCACAAAAAATGCAGGTGAGATGGTACTGGTGGCTCTTAATGGATTGCTCAGCATAATGACAGAAATAAAATGTCTGTTCAACAGTCTATTTCATCTATTTGATTTGTGTCTAATGGCAGTCACCCTGACCACCTGTTGCCTGGTTCTTGCTCATTTCCAGGACATTGATGCAAACACGGGCTTTGGACTGTGATTGCAATAAACAAAAACCCAAAGGCTCACCAAGTGGTTGAGTGCAAAGGGGCTGAAGAAGCTGTCAGACATTCCCACATGTTGTCTGTGCTGTAATTGTTTCCAGTGGTCAGCAAAACCCGAAACAGAACCATAAGGTTTTGAAGATTAAGCTTAATGTCTCCCGCATCGTCTCCTACATGATACAGCCCTTTCCTGGAACACTGCAGCCCTGAAAGAGAGTGATGAAGCAGAAGAATGGGCACGATGCCATTGCATCAGATGAAAGGGACACTGGTGGATATTTGCCATGGGAATACTTGACTGGAAAGCACTTGATCTACTGTCTGCTAGCTCATGGGAATGGAACTAGTAAACTTGGGAAACCTCAAATAAATTCCCATTGTATATATAATATAATCCAAACCAGAATCTTCTCAGGAACAATTGCTAATGATACTGGAAGTCATCCTTGTTCAGTGGAAGAAGAGACAATTTTACATTATACATTTCAATACAGACTTTTATACGGAAAATTTTTACCCAATATTTACAAGATGGGAAGTCTGTCATTAGTAAAATCTTCTTTTTGAGCACCAGCTTACCAGGGGATTACAAAAAATATCTTTTAAATAACCTGTTTCTGCCACCCTTGCAATGACATGGAGAACCTTTAAAATTACCTAGATGATAAATTACTGTTTCAGAAGAATTCTTGAATGAGCTCATCTTTGTACCCTATCCACCATAGCCATGGTTTCTGTTACAAACCAGATGAGCTGAACATTTACCTCAGATCTTTTTTCTAATTTATGAAACAAATGTGTAATAAAGACTAAGTTAGTTTCACATACAAGCTTTTTCACTGACATCTGAAACAGTCCAATGATTTTGTCACTGTACATTCAGAGATGAAACTATTTTACAATTCTTCCTTAGTCTAGAGTTTTCCTTAGCCTGTAAAGTTTTTTTTAATCAATCATCTGCAGATACCTCACACTGAATAAGTCATGCATTTCTAAATAGCTTCCCTGGAGGGTTTTTATTCAGTGTTTAATAGAAACCGTTAAGTCACTGGAATCAGAATATACAGCTAACATGTTAAGAAGTCCAGAATAAAATAACTGAAGTCAATCTGTAAAGAATTTCTCTTTTACTTACTAGACCCCAAACAACGAATCAACATAGACTAGTGATTGATATATCAAATATGTCTCATTTATAAGACAAATGTAAATACTTAAACAATGTGGTGTTGCAGTTGTGAACATGGAATACGATGAAAATTTTACATATGTTCATTTAGAAATCAAATCAACTGGTGTAAGTTTAATTATTTTCTTCTGTTATAATAACAGCTTAATAACAATATAATAATAAATTGTTTTCTGCCTTGCAGATTTGCTCTTCTTCGAAGTTTTTTTTAACCCTTGAAAGCAAGTTTCTGTACTCGCTGTCTAAAACCCAGTATCTCCATTCAGATTTTATCTCAAAACATCTTTTCTGCCCGCTTCTTTTACTTTCACAAGACATAGCCAGAGAATAATGTGTCTCAGCTGCCACAGAATGCATTCCACCAGAAGAATGCACCCAAATTTGACCCAGGGAACAAGATACACCCCACAGTATATAAAAACCTTAATACTGAGTTGCCAGAAGGGTATCTGGCAAGCTCCAAATTAAATGTCTTTTCAGACAACTCTAGCTACTCTGTTACTCCATAACCTTCCCATGGCCCATTACTTCTACGTACTTGGAAAAAAAAAAATCAGTTTTTTGGAAAGAAAAGTCTTTTCACAATAAATCCAAGGTGCAGGGGAAACTCAGTTTTCCTATTTAAATTATGCTCAATTTTCATTCCCCTCTTTGTCTACATTCTTCTCCCTTTCCCTTTCTTTTTCTGTTCTTGTTTCCGAATGGATTAAAATTAAATTAAATCCTTTAGAAAAGAAGGGAGAAAAAAGACACACATGTATGTCTTCTCAGCTGTTTTTTTAAACTCTCTCAGCCCTAATAAAAATACTATATACCTCTACATTGCAAAACAACATTATTTTTTCTGTAAAAACACCACGTGCATGTTCTTAGACATGAGTCCTCTGTGCAAGATCTTCTCACACGTGGAAAAACAGCTGACATTTCATCACTTCCATGAAGGAATAAATAGAGGAATCATGGAAGAGAAATCCACTGCTGTTCTTGCCTGTTTTTCTGGTCACAGTTGCTGCTTCTTCAGCATCAGGGTTGTGCATGTTGATATTAATCATGAAAGTCATTTTCATTTCATAGCTTTTACTCCAGTGTCTGTCTCATCAAATGTTTAAATTATTTCTGCAGCTGTCACAAAGTTCCTACAAAATGAGGAGAAAAACTCTTTTCCTAAACCTGTCTCCCGCTGAACCTGACACAAGAACTGATCACTACCCTGTTTCAAGAATCACAGAATGGTTGAGGTTGGAAGGGAGCTTGGAGGCCGTTTCACCCAATCCCCCTGTTTGAGCAGGACAGCTGGGGAGCAGTTCCTCAGACCATGTACCTCCAGATGGCTTTGGGACTCCTCAAGGGATGGAGACTCTACAGCCTCTGTCCAGCCTGTGCTAGTGCTCAGTAAAACTCACAGAAAAAAATGTTTCCTGGTGCTCTGCCAGCCCCTTCTGTGCTCAGTTTGTGTCCACTGCCTGTCCTGCCACTGGGCACCACTGAAAAGACCTGGCTCTGTCTTCTTTACAGCCACCCTTCAGAGGTTAACTGATGGCACATCAATGATGATTTATTGTTGATATTGCTCAGTCTTTCCTCATATGAGAGGTGCTCCAGCCCCTTCCCCATCTTTATGGTTCTTTACTGGTGCCTCTCCAATGTATCCAGTATCTGCAAGTAAGGATGGGTTCAAAGCAAAGCAGAGCCTGTGTTAAACACAATGGAACAAGACAGAAAAACAGGCTGTGAAACAGAAGGCAAAAAGGCTGTGCAAATATAAAATATCAAAGGTAATTTGTTACACCTTGGATTTTTTACATAAAGCTTTAGCACACAGGAATACAACTTGCCTGGGGCATGTTCTGTTTTGTTTCTGAACAAAGAGGGAAAACCAGGCATTACAGAGAACCAGGAGGTGGGAGACAGCAGAGGTGTTTAGAGGAGCTGTGCATCTCTGGGTGCACACGTCCGTGTGTCTGTCTGGGGGTGCCTACAGACAGTGTCTGCTACTGCTGAGGCTCTGAAATCTGATGCAAACTGTTTCATGTATTAAAAAGCTGTATTAGTAAGGAGATCTTTTCAGAAACAGACAGATGTGGTATCTATGCCAAAAAATGACATTGCAAAGGGATTAACTGCTTAAGTGGTCAAATTAAACACGACAGAAATAGTTAGCTCCCCTTGGCCTGTAGCTCCTCTGCATGAGGCAGCTTGTCTCAGGTTGCCAATAGCTCATTGCTGCTAAGGCTAGGAGACAGTAATGTTAGGAATTGGGACATTTCCCAGACTCTCACTGTCTGAACTCATGCCTCGTACTCTTATCTGTGCTGGGGCAGGATCCCCCAAACTCCCTGTGCCTAAACCTGGCCCATGGCAGAGTGCAGCTCCCAGCACAGCTCTTTCTAGAGCACTGTCCCAGCACTTGGCTTGGACATGTTTATTCTGGCAAAACTGAACTTCTGCTGCGTAATATGGGTGAGATAAACTACCCTGGTGAATTCAGAGTTTTGTCATAACTAAGTCCACAGCAGGGACTTCTGCTGACACAACACGGGATAATACTCATCAACTGATACTGTAGTTTGTAGTGGGAGTCTGGCCTAAATCCAGGACTGGGACTAATAACATGCTGCTTCCTCTTCTTCTTCTTCTTCTTCTTCTTCTTCTTCTTCTNTTATTACTAGCAGCAGTCTTATTTAGATTAAAGCCCCGGATTGATTCTTGGTTCAGGTTATCAGGAATAGAAATGGGAGAAAGCACAGGAGCAAGCAGAGCTGTTCCAGCCAGGTCCATGTGCTGTTTCCTGTACATGGCTTTACTCTTTCAAAGATCATCTATTTTTGGACAGTTCTCCACAAGATTAATTAAAGATTATTAGCAAGTATCAGAGAGCATCAGCTGGTTGGGAATTTTTCTTCTTTTCAGGAGGAAAAATCTGCTTTATAGACACCTACTTAGTTGCTTCAGTCTCAAGTTCTGTAGCAAAGTCTGCGAGATGTGCTTTAGTCCCAGATTAGCCATAGGAATTAATAGCATAAAATGAATGAAGCTGCTCTCAAAGTCAGCCCAGTCCTTCCAAAGACTACACCTGGCCCCTTCTCCTTCCCTGTTGTCCAACTATTACAATTTTCCCAGCCTCTGTGTGCACACATCCTGTCACTTCAGCACTGCTTGCTGCACCAAGGTGTGGTCTCTCACTGGCATTAACCAAAGCCCACACTGCCATCATTTTTCT
Organism: Rhipidura dahli; assembly: GCA_013399225.1. Classification (NCBI taxonomy): domain Eukaryota; kingdom Metazoa; phylum Chordata; class Aves; order Passeriformes; family Rhipiduridae; genus Rhipidura; species Rhipidura dahli. The sequence continues at coordinate 899,114 of VXAC01001091.1, forward strand.
CCTTCCAGCTGGGACAACACCTCTGCAGCAAACCTGACCTGAGCTGCACACTGCCTGGGCTGCTCCAGGCACAACCCAGTGCCAGGAGTTTTGAACAAGTGAGTCTGTAACTCACCAGAGATATGTCCTGGCACAGCTCTTGGAGCACCTTGAGTTGGGTTATTCAGACTGAGTCACTTACAAACACAATGGCTTCATAACCCTGGGAAAGTTCTCTCCTTTGCACCCCCATTTCCCCTCTCGGTTGCAGTGACACAGAGCAGTGTTTTAGGATAAATACAGGCATTTCCCTACTTGTCACTAAGGTATCCTAAATGGTTCACTGACCCTACTCTGCACCATATATAATCATTGTGCCAGAGAAATCAACTTAAGTCTGCCAGACTTTTTACTGCTAAAACCTCCTGCAGCTCCCAAGCAAAATGCCAGAGGTTGTTAAAGGTCCAAACTAATGAAAATTGGCTTTGCAACCACTGTTAATTGGAAAAGGGACAACGGATGGGCTGGCAACCCTTGCTGCTGATACCAGGTTCTGAAAAATAAAAGCATTTGCAGAAGAATCGTATGGCAATGAGCACTCAGTCCCACTCAGAGCTAAAGGGAGACACTGAGGTACTCACCAGCACCCCCAAGGAATGAGGTCTGGGACCATAACAGACCATAACAGATGTGTTTAGAACACCAGCTCACAGAAAGCTAGACCATAAGGAATGATTAGGAAAGAGAAACAAAACTGAGAACTATCCTGTGCCTATATTTTAAATACCATGTACAATCCTGGTGTCCTACAATGCAAAACTAGTAGAACTAGTAGAAAAGGTGCACAAAAGGGTACCAAAAACTGTCCTGTGGAGTGGCAGGGACAGAAAGGTGAGCTGTGTATGGCAGGATCCCCTTGCTACCCGTGGCATCAGAGGCACAGTGTTGCTCTTGCTGGACCCCTGTTCAGCCTCTGCCTCTTGGGGTTTTTAACATGTAAATCCTTCATAGAGCTAAATCTGCATGGCCTTAAGACAAAATGTCAAGAATCTCTGAAAGAGCCAGTCAACACAGCTGGAAAAAATGTTCTGGATAAGGAATTGCAGGCAGCAGAAGTGCTGAAGTGTAGTTAGATTAAACTAGAGCTGTTCTGAGCAGACTGACAGAAACATGCCTGCACAAGCAGTGTCTTCAGTATCATTCACAAAGCTGCTAGTGTCAGTGAAGTTGACTTTACCCAAAATAATTATGTAATTTTTTTCTACTTTTATCTAGATTTACAAAAATAGCAGCAGCTCTAATCTGCCACAGTGTCTCTCTGGAAGTCAGCTGGACAAACAGGCAGGGATTCACACGTGGAGTCACTGGAGCTGCACCCAGAGTCTGGTGAGCTTCAGCAAACAGAGCAGCTGCAGAGCCTGCCGTGATCCAGGGGCTGCCCAGGTGTCAGATGGCCAAAGTACTAATACAGCAAATTGCTGGAAAAATGCTAAGTACAATGCACCACTGATTCTGGGTTATTTGTGCCACATTTCTCTCTCATGGTGTCATGTCTGACTATTGCTATGGCTTTGATCGTGGAGGGAGCTGGCAAAGGACCATTCTAACTACAGTTTGGATTGTTCCTTCTGAGAGCAGCCTCAGCATGGTGGCATCTCCCTGTGCAGGTTGCCTGTTTGACACGTGTTATCCTTATATATAAACATATGTACCCACCAATTAATAAGTGAATTTAACAGAAGAATTTGATGGTGAGACAGAGCACCCCAAGAGGAAAGTCCTTTCCTGTTGAGATAAAGCAGTTGCTCTGTTAGCCTAAGCCAGCAGAGACTTTTTCTTACGTTACCCAGAATTGCTTAGACTGAGATTTTCTGCACATCTATGCATTTGAAAAAGACTAAACTATTTGAAAGGAGCTATTAGCATGCATGCTTTAACTTCACTTCTTTTTCATGTTAGGCTCTTACGGAAAAATACCAGATTTTGATATGAACATCTGTTTCATGTTTTTCTAAATGTGAGCTTAGTATGAAAATTAACCCCTGAATTTTTGGTTTCAGCAGGATTCTGGCTCTGCAGAGTGCTAGGAACTCAGCTCAGCCTATGGCTGTGTTGTCTTCTGAAAATAACTTGGCCAACACTGGATGTGTTCAGATGTTTAATGACCTTATTTTTCAATTAGTCTCCATTAGCACTTGTCACTTGTTTTTCTGAGGCACTCCAAGGGAAGTAACTCAGCTCTCAGTCTCGTGCAACCTCATTTAACTTTTAGCCCAGGAAAATACAGGGAAAATATCAACCATATTTGCTCTTTCCAGAAATGTGTCTTAGTTATCAGCAGGCCCAGCAGCTGTTTAGCAATTGTGAAATCACTGTAGAGTGCACAAGTCCAAGCTTGATTTAGTGGGCAGCTTCTTCTCCCCACCCCAGAGGATGGAGGCAGCCTCATATTTTCATCTACCAAAACAAAAGTAGTTTTCTTTCTTGGAAATTTAGGGTACATTATCTGAAGTTAGTGACAACTGGCAAATGTCCCCAAATGCAGGAGTTTCTTTCAGTGTGGGTGAGCACACAAAAGCCATAGGATTTTCCGAGTTACCCAAACTCCCACACCAACAAAACCAGACCTTTGGTACTTCCTGCTTCAGGCTGGCTCAGGAATCACTCAAATGTGCTTTTTTTTTTTTTTTTTTGACAGACCAGCAGTTCCCATTTAGGGTTAAAGGGGATAGACAAGGGGGTAGAAGAGAACTAAATAAGAAGAAAATATTTTATTCACTTTAAACTCTTCAGAATGCTTGACCTTGACCTGGGCGAGTTTCAGAGACAATTCATCTCTCACAAGTTTGGCTGTCTGTGATCATAACAAGGTTCTGCCTCAGCTTATGAAAACTGTGGGTATTTTAATCTATTACTACAAGAAGAAACATTGTCACCAGAGTGAGACAGTTTTGCACACTTTTGCACTGAGAACCTAAAAATCCCAGTAGTGACACCTTTCAAAGCTGCTAAGACACTTCTAATTTCCCCTCCAAATGTGTCGATGATGTTCAGGGTTTGCTTTTAATACCTGTTCTTGTATTTTTTTTCACATGTTACCATTGTATTTCTGAGGCCATCAGTGACATCCAGTGGCCAACTAGATTAAGCCTAGACATTTTTTATAGACATCTGCTCACTGCTTTTCTCAGTAAAAAAAAAATCAATATAAATGTCAAACCTGCATTTGACTTCTTTAGCTTAATCCTCTCACAGGTGTGATGGGAATCTCCCTGGAGAAGATCCTCAGGACTGGATGCTCACTCTGCTCCCTCCCTTTGAGATGGTGAATCCCATGGGAGGCACAAGGACATGATTCCAGCTCTGTGTTCTGTGCCAGTATCAGTCAAAACTGAAGCTGCAGTCTCTCTGGATTTGAATTGGTGCACAACTATAAATAGAGATATTTTGGTTTTGATGAAGGCAAACATGAATCTCAATATAAGTGTGTCCTGTCCTCTCCATTACATTAACGAGACTTCATTTTTAAATGAGCTACTCTAAAAGCAGTTGATAATAAAGGCAAGAGAAATATGAATGGTTATTCAGCCCAAATCATACATCTGAATAAAAAATGGCTGTGAAGAACTACAGAAGAGATAAAAAATGTTAATCATGCTGTACCCAACAGAAATGTACAAATAAAATTAGATGTGGTAGCAAATTTTCAATACTGAATTTCAGGCTCTTTAGAGCTCTTTAAATAGAAAAGAGTATGAAAAGAATAGAAGTTGAGAACCAGAACTTTTGGTGTGCAGCTCCTGGAGCACAGGGAGCTCAGCTGCTGGTTTAGCAAAGCACAGCCAACAGTGCCATGTTTGCTCCCATCATGTTCCAGCACCAGTTGTAGTCATTGTGCTACTCACACGTCTGTTTTGTGGTGCCTCTCATCTTTTAGTAGACACTCAATTTTCCTGTGACCTGCTTCAATAAACTACTATGTCTGCACTTTGCAAAAAAAATTAAAGAGCTAAATGCAGTGCTTTGGAAAAGGACATTCATGCCAGCTATTACCATTGTCATATTTGTGATTTATTTTCCCCCCATTATCCTTTTTCCATAGCTGGCACAAACTAAAGAAATGGGGCTGCTTATGAAAAATAGTTGCAGTCATCAGAAACAAGGAGAAAAAATAATAAATTCCAGAACTCTAGTTTAGAAAAAAGTGGCTCACTTCTGGGAAACATAGTATAAGTATGAAGTAGCAGTGAACAAAAACTAAATGTCTGTTGTTCATTAGTCCACCAGATAATGAATTAACAATACTTCATGGATTAGGGCATGCAAAGATGGACTCTGTGCTCATCTGTACAATTGACAAGGGGGAAGAGCATCAGTGAAGCTAAAATTCACTCCCTATTTAGGCTGACACTGTCAGAGAAGGAACCACCTCTTCGTTTACAGCACTTTAAATTCCTTTAAATATGTAAATAATATGCATTTAATTGGTCAAGAAAGGCCAAACCCAAACCTGTGGTTTCAAAAGCTTAGACATTTGAAATGCACTAAATAGACTTTCATTTCAAAGGTAATAGATGTTTACTAAGCTTTCTTGATTCTTGCCAAGGACAGGATGACTTACAGGACAGGCACTCAGAGTAAATATTCACCTTCTCCTTGTAGGCAGAAATTTTTCATCATCTCAGCAATCACAGCCACACTTCTGCCTCCACTCTTTCCACAGTAACCAGCAGCCACTGAAATGGCAGCTTTGTGCCCCTGGATGTCAGTGAGCAATAGTGAGGGACTGAAAAGGTGTACATTTAAATTCTTGCAGAGAATTTATATGTTTATATATATATTATATACCATATATTATATAGTGGCCAAATATACTTCTTTTTCATACTTAATTTTTTATACTTATTTTCATGTTTATTTTTCAAGCACTTGTTCAGAAACAGCACTTTAAGGAATCTGTTGAAAATGTCATTACAAATATCAGTGCTCAGTTCCAGGGTATTGGTGCTTTCATTTTTTTCAGTGGGAGACCCACAGCTTCCTCCAATTTCACGGCAAAGGGAAAGGGCAAAGCTTGAGAAGCTGCTGCAAATGAAATACAGAAAAATGTTGTGGATCACTTCTGTTGTAATTCCCTCAGAAAGCCAGTAATACATTTGGAAACTTGCAATTATACATGCAAGGCATCGTTACTGGCAAGTAGCACTGCAATGAAAGGCTGTACAGTTGGTATTGCGGTCACTGACAGTTTGCTCTGTTCTGCTGCATGGTTTCCTTTTCATGTGTCCTGTAAAGATATTCTGATGGTGTTTCACCACTGTAATACACAAACAGCGTTTTCTATGAGGCAGAAAATTAAAATCAAAGGTGGGTACCCAAAGGCATTGAGAAAGTATGCTAGTTTCTTTATTTATGCAGTTATTTAAAGAATCTCTCTAAGAAAACTGGCATAGCTGAGTCAAGAGTACTCATTTGGATAGTTGATCTCAAGGTCTTCCACTCACCATCAGCTGCTTATTCAGCTCATTGCAAGAAGCTTTTGCCATATGTTTGCTTTGAACAGTGCTGATAACCCACAGTTTTAAAATGCCACTTCTTCAGTCAGTGTGGAGCATTTGCTATTTTCTTCAGGGAAACTAATCATACCTGCATTTTGGAAATCTAGCTTTTGAAAGGCTCCTTTGCACTTCTAATGATGGGGTTCAGGTCTGCTAAGCTCCTTCTCCTTGCTGAACCTATTTTCATTAACATTTCCTGCCTCCACAGAGAGCTGATCACTGCCCTGCCAGCACTGTGTTTCCATCTAAGGTTTGAATCAGTTTTGGTCTAGATTACAGCAATTATGGAATTAATTATTGGCTGTACAGCTGTTGTCCCCACACCCTGCCAAAAGGCAGCCTAGCACATGCTCATCCCAGTGTAAAATGCTGGTGACAAAGCAAATCTGGTGTGCTCAGTCTGATACAGACAGAGCAACTCCCATCATAGAGCCAAACCAGTCACAGAAGATGCTTGCCAGGAATGCTGCCATGCCCCCAACATACCTGACCCTCTGCAGGACTCACTTTGGGCAGGGGTAGTGAACACATATCTGGGATCTGTAACACGTAATAGCTGAGGATCAGAGATGCAGAGAAGTCTGTACATAAAAAGCTTTTGTCCCCTGTTTTAGGCCACCAAATCCTCCATCCAGTTATCCCAACACTGAACCTGCTTCATCAGTTGTAGGAGAATTATTTCTCAAGTGTGTTGTTTGTACTCGTGATCCTGTGCATTTCAACATGCCAATATAAACTCCTGTTTGGTCCTCTGCCTTTATTGACATGGACACATTTTCTCTAAGGACTACAGGTAAAATTAGCAATACCTCAGCCTAACTGGTGGCACTTTCCCTTTTCCATCTGCTTCCCTACATCCTGCCCAACCACTAGCCCACACCATCTCTCGTGCTTCAGCAGAGGGTCAATTATTGTTATAAAATATCTTTTAAAAGCCTGAACAATAATGAATGTCCTTGGAAAATCTTGCTCCAGCATGGTCCAGCATGATTTAATTTTACTTGCAAGATTTGCCTCTGGGCAGCTGCTGCTCTCAAAGCCACATCTTGCCTGCTTCCCTGCTCAGCACAAGGATTATGAACTAACCAAGTGAATTTAGATGTTGGCTTAATCTTTGAGGATTTAGCTGATTTCCAGCTATGCCACCTCTGCTTACAGACTGGTGAGCCATCCTGTGCTTTGGGTTTCATGGAAGCTGAAGTGAGGTGCAAGGATGAGCAGTGAGGATGGTCAGGGGTGAGTATATGGTGTCTCGGGGTGGGCAGGGCAGTGGGGCTGCCCCATCCTCTAAGCTGGCTGCCAAGCTGGCACCAGTGAGGGGTTGCCCCAGCCCCAGAAGCTGCCTGCAGCCAGGGAGAGGCACAGCAGCCCCTGCCGCAGCCCCGGTGCTCCTGGCGTGCCAAGGCTGCTGTGGGCACAGGCTGCCTGTCCCTGCCCCAGGACAGGAGCTCACAGCCCCTCTGCAGCTGTGGGGTGTGGGCACAGACCTCACGTGTGGCTCCTGAGTGCACTTCCCTGGTCCCTTTGCTTTAATCAAAACAGCAAACCTGCACCTCTTCCCGCTAAAGCCCGGTAGAAGTGGCGAGAAACTTTGATGCTCCCAGAAAAATTCAAGAGCCTGAGGGACAAAACACAGCTGCCATGAAGAAGCAGCCTGGGCTGAATTTAAAGCTGCATCTTGAGCAAAAGTCATCTGCAATGGCTCGGCAGAGCTCTTCCTACAGCTCTCACCAAAGACAGCATCTCAATCCATAATCCCCAAGGCAGCTCAGTTTAAAAGCATCCAGTGTGCTGCATGCTATTGTCACCACTGGAGACTTGGAGAACTTGAGGCCTAGGAGGATGAGTCAGACTTTCAAAGATAGCACTAATTCTCCATTGTTGTGCTTGCAATTTGCAATTCATTGGATTACATAAATCACCCATCAGCAACCCGAAACATTCCCACATTGCTTCAGAAGCCAACCACACCAAGGCTTCTGACATTTGAATAGCGAACCCTTACAGCGAATCACTTGTGTGCTATTCAAAAAGCAAAACAATATTTTTAAGAAATAGCAAGCAATTTTGGGCAAATAGACTGGATAATTTTTTAAAAATCCATGAGCCAAAAAAAGAACTTGTTGTAGTTAATAATTTCAGCCTGAACATCTTCAAAACCAAATTCCACAGCCAGGTGTTTGCACTAATAACAGCTTTACTCAACGGATAGAAGAATTGTTGGGATTTTTTTCATTATTATGATTTTGAGGATTGTTTTCATCTGGAAGAATTATATTAGGTATAAAAGCTGTAATAAGATCTTTTTGGAATCAGATATTTATTTTCTAATGAAGTATGTTTCTATTGTTATCATGCTCCTCTGTAAGCAGAATCTGAATTGGCCCTGTAATATCTGTGAAACTGCTGCCATGCTGAACCCTCATTTTGCTTGCAGCTTTCAGAGACTTTCAGTAAATTGCCCAGTGGCTCCTTGCCAATCTGAAAGTCTCTGTAAAGGCAAAGTAATTCTCTGAAGATCATTTTGGAAGCACAAGTGCTTTTGGTTTCAACAACAGGCAAGGCAGAATCTAACAAACAATTTTGGATATTTATTTATACAGCATAAATGGGTATAACACTGTGTATAATGCTGTTGGCGTTTTATTCCCCAACTCATCTTGGAAATTCAGATCTTTTCCCCTCCTATAATGAAGCCTAAATGTTGTAGAAGCAGAGCGAAAGAAATGAGATTTTTGGAACCAGAAGATTTTTCGGGTGCCTTCCAACCCAAACCATTCTATGATTATCAAAAACTCAGGTACCAAATGTCACCCCTCTGGTACAAATAAATCTGAAGTGACCTGAATGGCTTCAGCTGAGGCATATCTGACACAGGAATTTTGCTTCTCAGTGATGTTCATCAGCTGCTTTTCCACCAGAGCTCTTCATTCCAGGCACAGAGACAGGACCCCACACCCCACCCAGGGCACGGGCCCTGCAATCTGAGCTCAGCTGCTGCTGCCCAGGGAAGCAGCACAGGCTTGGGAAGAGGTGTGTGCTCAGGGCTGGGTGTGCAGGGCACCACTGCTGGCTCCAGCAGAAAAGGTCACAGGTGAGGTCTGTAGGTGGTAACACCTCCTTTCAGTGGGGGTTTGTGGTGGAGGAGTGGACAACCAGGCAACTAACCCTGGGGTTTGCTGTTGTTGGTTAGCTGAGTGGTTGGGGTTTTTTTTAAATCTCTGAAAAATGTTAAGAATTTGCAAAGCAGAGCTGGGCAGAGAGTTTGCTGGAAAAAGAGGAAAATTAGGGAATGACCAGATGTTAGGGCTGAATTTTCATCTACACCAAAGCAAGCAAGAATTAAGTTGGATAGAATTCTTTCTTTGGGGCCAGACAAGTTTCATTCCAGCTGAAGTATTTAGGATTTATTTTCTATTTTGAGTGGAATTGCTTCTGGCTAGATTTTGTCAACCCATTTTGTTTTTTTTTTTTTGGTAAAATAAACTATCTAAAAACTTCATCCACCTCAGCTGTAGAAGTCACTTTTACAAAGAACTGCTTCTTGCAGAGCAGTGGAAGTTCATCTATTATTTCACCAGCACAAGAGAAATGGTGGATCCCACCATGCTTGGGGTGGAAATGACACAGATGGAGTCTGAGGAGGTGTGAACACAGACACTTGCAGGGTAATCAACAGGGCTGGGCATCCTCCCCCTGCTCCCTCACTTGCTTTTTCAGTCATAAAATACTGTACCATTTTCACTGATCTCAGATAGAATAATCTCTCCCTAATCCACAGAGATTCTGGGACTAAAAAGCAGAGGGAGGGATTTTTTCCCAAACAACCACTCACAACCAGTCTGTTCTCATTAGTAGGCTTAATTAATCACACTATCTCCTCTGAGGTTTACTAATTTAGTAAATGCATGAGATTGTATCATCAGATTGAGTAAAGAGACTCCTGACCCAATATTTTTTTCTTAAAAAACTACTGTGAGAACATATGTACAGAAAACACACAAATACAAAAACTACACTGAATACACAATGTTTTCTCATTCACCAGATAATTCACTGCCCGAGCTGTCACTGTTGTACAAAAATGTGCAAAATCAGCAGACATGCAGAAAAAGTTCATCTTCCTGCAATCAAGTTGCTTCCTACTAAACCAATTACTAAAGACAGGAATCAATCCTGACTGATGATGGCAGGAGATCCAAGAGTGAGCTGGACTCAGCCCAACAGGGAGAACGATCAGCTGACCTCAGTGGTGATTTTTTTTGCTTTGCACTCCAGAATCCCTCCACAGGCACTGATTACAATAAACCAAATATTGGTTGTGCTTGCCTCACCATGTCAGATAGCAGGTACATCTTAAAAGACAAGTAATTATAGCCTTCCAAGGTTATTAGATTAGCAAAAATGCAGCTGCAAAACAATGTAGAAGCAAATTTAATTACCATGCTAATTTTCTCTTGGTATGAGAAATGCTGACTACACTCCTGTGTTGGTTTACTTTATACCACAAGTCTTGCCACCACTACTGTTAAAGTTACTAAAGCACTAAAAAATATGGAACTGCATTTCAGATGTGAAGTTTTATGCTGGAACAACCTGAGTGCAAAGAACTGTGCAGCATGAGCCTTCAAGAAACAATCTGCCCTCAGATGTTCATGGACAAGTCCCATTGAACCTGACACATAACTTCACCTTATAAATTGGTTTTATCAGCAGAATAATGTTTCTCTATAAACTGCTCTGGATTTCTAGAGCAAATATAAAGTGCTATTTCTGAACAGTAATGCTAGTTCCTCCACAAAAGTAGAATATGCTTCAATTTTTGGCAAGAAACTCCCTCTCTACCCGGGGATACATTGCATGAGTAAAAGGAAAATGCCACTATGAACTGAAAAAAAAAAAAAAGAAAGAAAGAAAGAAAGAAAGAAAGAAAGCAAGCAAGAAAGCTCTCCTCCTGCTTGCAAACAGAAGATTGGTTCATTTGCGCATGCTGTGCAAAACTTGCCACAAAGTCCTTTGTGCCATCAGCATGAAAAGAATCCTTTGCCCAGGAGGGAGATTAGGGTGGCCAGCAGGAATCCCTGCACCCGAAATTCAGATCAGAATGGGTAAGTTCATGGGAAGTTGGGATTTTAAAGGGATTGTTCTGATGATGCCAAAAGAGCAGCAGGAGCAGCCAACTCTACAGGTCCATCCAAACCGGAGTTTTCTCTCTCAGTAAAGGTACGCTAAGGGAACAGCGTAGGAGGGGCGGGTTTAGCTCCCCTCAGGAGCTGCTGTGCCAGAGAGAACCCCAGAGGTGCCGGCAGGTCCGTCAGACGCCCCGTCCGAGACCCCAACTGCAGCAGCTTCCTCCCTCCCTCCCCTTCGCTCCAGCCAACCCCGCGAGGTCGGCGCTGGTGCTGGCGGCAGCTGAGGGCTCTGGGCTTTCACAGCACAATCCGTGCATCAATCTTCCTTACAGAGGGCTCTTATCTTGTGTCCCAGAGCCGCAGTCGACTCGAGAGCTGAGAAGGGCACCGGGGAGCGGGTGCGAGGCGCGGGGGCCGCAGCTGCCACTCCCCTCCTGTGCCGGCAATTGTGCCGCCACCTCGGGAGCGCTCCCGGCCGCCCGGCCCGGTCAAAAGACCTTTGAATTAACCTTTTCACTGGAAAAGAGATTGTGGCCCTATAGAAAAGTATGAATTCAGAGCAAAGCCTTTCTGCAGGATTAGTCCGTTAGAAGCGAAGGAGAAAGGTTTTTTTGTTGTTCTGCAAAATATAAGTGATTACGGGATTTGAAGGGGGGGAAAAATGGTCTGTCTATAGTGGGGAATATCAGCGTTGGAACAATGAATGCTCTTATCCTCTGCCTAAATCCTTGTAGTGCCCTTATCTCCACCCCATCGGCCTGGCTGCCAGGAGAGTGAGCTAAGGGAGATAGAGTAACCACTGTCCTGTGTGGTCCTTGCCTCCTTCCTGCCTGCAGAGAAAAAGGTGTGTGAGAGATGGGGATCGGCTTCACCGGGAGGGCTGTGCTCAAATTTTATATCAGAGGGAAAAAAGTCACCTGATTCCCAGACAGAGTTTATTCTTGTTTTCTTTTTGACATTTTTTGGTGGTGTTTTCTTCCCCCATTCCTCTGCTTTTCCAAGTTTTTCCCAGTCAGTTATTAGTCCTGTTAATAACCAAAGCATCACCAGCTGCTCATCTCACCTTTGGCACAACAGTAAAAGACTTATTTTGTGGATTTATCATCACCTTAAAAACAAAGTATTACTATGTATTGTGTTTTTAAGAGACTCCTACACATGGGGTTAGGTACAAAGGATTTTTTTTTTAATCAATTAATTGGGGGGGGGGGGGCTATTTCAAATTTGGTGAAAG
>VXAC01001091.1:913357-982291 GCA_013399225.1 Rhipidura dahli
AAAAAAAAAAAAAAAAAGAAAAAAGAAAGGGTATAGAGTATTATATCTCAGTATAACATGGATGTATTATTCTTTCTCAACCTCTGGCCTTCAGGAGGGTGCAGTGTTATTGTTCTATATTAATCCTCCCATACATAAATTTAGCTTTAAAATTGTATAGTGGAAGTCATCAACCTATGCCTCAAAATTTAATACTTATTTTTATTCACTGTTGCCCACAATTACATCTTAGAAATTTAAAGCTGAATTAGATTTCCTCTCTGAATTTATTTTTGCTGTATCACACAGGCATAAAGATTTATCAACACAGAGGACTTGCATATTGAACCACCAGAACTGCTTTTCTGTCCAGAACTGAATTAAATTATTTATTTTTGGATTAGGCCTTAATTACAGCAACACATCTGCAAACAAAACAGGTTGAATTTAGCAAGCTTATGATTGATAATCACTAACAACAACCTGCTCAGTGAGTATTTCACTATTAGTTTAACAACATGTTTCAGGAGATGCTCCAAACATGGGGGCATTTCTGGCTCTTCAGCTACCCTGTTACTACAGATTTTGATTCCTGACCATAATCAAAGTAATATTGACTCATCTGGATCTGTCTCTGAAACCTGAAAGAAAGGTTACTTTAAAAACTATGTCTCGTCATTTTATCCTGTGAGGTACAACTGAAGCTTCTAGAAACTGATTATTTTTCAGGTAACATGGAGTTTCCTGGCTACGGTTCACCAGTTTAGCAGAGCCCCTGGATATACTTAAGTTAGACTTATATGTTATAGCAATGGTGTTGGCAAACCCTTTGAAAAGTGGCAGATTCAAAGTATGCTCTTTTCCCAGCAGGATATTAAATTTTGGTATCTATTTATTTACATGGTTGGATCAAATTCTGTCCCCATTTTCACCTGTACAAGCTCACTGAAACCAGTGGAAATAGGCAAGTGGAAAATAAAGCAAATGTAAAGTGAGGTCACTGTTCCCTTTTACTCAAAGATAAGAAGTTTTCACATAGCAGCAGCCTTGGGAAACAATCCATTTTAGACCAAATTAGTCCCAGTGGTAATGTTGATTTTTAGCAACTGTGTTACACCAGGGATACATTTGATTCCACTGTTCTTTGTTGCTCTCATTAAGAAGTCACATCATGTCACTCAGCCTGCATGCAAAAGTATCATTACTGTTATTTAATTACTTTGTTTTTGTAAGAAAAACTACCCCATTGGGCTGAGTATAACCAGCAATGTGGCCAAATTAAAGCTGTGCACTCCAACCCAAATATTTTTTGCTTTGTTTCTGTACATGTAATTGCATGTAATTTTTAGTTGTGTACAAAATTCTTATGATAAAAGTCCATTCATCACAAATTCATCAATGCAGCAAAAATACATCCCAAGAAGTGCAGTATAATGTTACAAACATAAGACATATTTTAGGGTGGAAGGAGGCCAGGATTCCCATCTTCATCTATCCCCTAATGTTACATAAATGACTAAGTCATCATATCTGCGGTTTTCACATGGAAATATAAACACCACTGAAATTCCATACACTATAAATGGCTATGACTCTTGAGCTTAAAATTACCAAGAGGACCATAAGAACAGCGTGCATAACATCCCCTGAAGGATGAGAGCAGCCAGGGCAGTGCTGGCAGTGGGTGCTGTTCATATGGGGCACTAATTGTTCGTATGGGGCACTGATTTTTCATCCAGGCTCCCACTCCTGGCTGTGTTGTCACCTTTCCTGAGCCCTCACAACACAGATCACTTCAGATCCCTGGCCATTCGGTTCTCCCCAGCTCCTGAAGTGGTTTTTGTTTTGCTTCTGTCACTCAGATTAGCTCTGAAGGCCTGGCATGCATGCTATGGCCCCTGAGAGAATAGGGGCTCAAAGTTTATTTAGCTCCTGAAGGCCTGTTCTAGGACTAATTAAAAGTAACCTTTCATGTAGGGCACCACGGGCCCAGCTTCTGCACAGCTGAGGAGCTGAAGTCAGGGAGCTTTGCTCCAAATGTAAAGGCAGCATCCAGGTGAGAAAAAATTTCTATCTCTCTGTGCTTTTGCAATTAAACCAAAGCCAGGCTATATTCTAATCTAATTACAGTCCTTAAATCAGCAGAGTGTTACCAGCTCAGGGTCTTTTCATCTTCAGAGCCTCAAGAAGACAATTCATAAACACACAGTGGTTGTGAAATCCAGTCAGGCAAGAGATGCCTCTGATTTCAGAGCAGAAACCCGTGCTATGTTGATGGCACTACTGGCTCAAATATCATATTTACATTCTAGTTTTTAATGGCTTGCAGTTAGGAATCAGACAAGCTGTTCTGTAGGTGGTCTAAATTATATCCTGTGTGCACACTGCATGCTGAGAGGAGTTTGCTGATGTAACAAATGATAAAAGACTAAGCAATCACCCACTGTAAGTCCAAATCTTTACCCTGGCAAACCTTAGGCTGATTTTTCATAGGGGTTTTACTGAGTAATGGCTGTAGAATTTGGCCCATTTTGACCACACCAGTGATTAATAGTCCACTACCAGGACCCCTGTCCCTCTGGTCCATTTCAGGTATTTAAACTGATTCATATTACTGCAATAACAACAACAACAAAAAAATCTTACTATCTTCTAGCCTTTTTTGACCTCAGATTTCTCTGTGATGAAGATATTTTCTCCATTTAATGTTCACATGTTTTTTTAGACATATCTGGTTACCTAAATACACACATGTATGACTTGTGGGATGTTCAAGAATACCTGAGTGCCTGTCTGTCACTAAAATCAAAGAGGATTAACAGCTAAATGTCTTTAATGAGTGATACTAAACTGATTGATGAAAAAAAAAATCATATTAGAAAGCTTTAACAAATCAGGGTATTTATGGCCGCCCATATGCCAAACCACTGCTCAGGTCCCTGCACCTGATTTCTGCTAAGACCATCGCTTTCCTTTCTCTTTAACTCACTTCACTGAGTGAGGGTCTCTAAGGTATGACCTGGTCTTTCAATCTGTACACAGCTCTGCATCAAAGATCTTAAACTTGATTGGGACTGGAAATTACAGAATAACAAAATATTCTGAGTTGGACAGGACCCACAAGGATCATCTGGTCCAGCTACTTGAGCGAACAAATGGAGCTGATGCCAGTGAGCTGATTTAACTCCAGTAGCCTAGAAATTATAGTGGAATAATATAGCCAATGGAGAGCTGACACCTTGCATTTTTGGGGTTTAATGTAGTTTTTGAAACAAAAAGACTTGCAAAGGGATTTTCTTACTGGGGAGAGTGGATGAGTAGAACTCAAACAACAATTCTATCACAGGCCCCTATAGAATATCAAAAATTAACACCTTTTTGTTATAAAAGGCAGGAAAGATGCTTGGATGACCTCTGATGCTCTGCTCCTTCCACTGCTCCAAGGCTTGGGCACATCTGAGCCCTTTGCCCTGCAGCTGCTGAGGGCAGGCTCAGCAGGACTGAGGCCCCAACCCCTTGTGCACAGTCACAGCCCCATCACAGTGCAGGCACGGTGGGTTCCGTCCTGTGGGCCCCAGAGCAACACTGGCTGCTTTTCTGGGGGAAAAGGGATTTATCTCCAGGACAACCCTGTGGCCTGGGCTCACACTGATGGCAGCAGCCCTGGAGGTGTCTTGGAGCACACCTCCCAGGAATTTGTACTCTGGAAACACACTGGCTAGTGGGAACAATTGGGAGATTTACCTCCAAATCCCAAGTAACTTGAGACTTCATGTAAGAATAAGATTAAAATGATTAATTTGAGGCAATTGCAGGAGAAACAACCCTTCTTTATGTCACTTTTTCATAATCCTGAAATAACCCCTGGAAGTAGGCAAATTTGAGTTTCCTTCAACACCTGCTAATATGTTTGAGATACAAGTTGTAACCCTTATTCCTCCTTCCTGTATCTTGTTGGACTTTGGTTTTTGGGGAGACATTTCTGTCTCTGTTCTTGAATAGAGCTCTGCTTACAGCAACGAGTAAAGTCCCTACTCCCAGGACTCCACCAGATTTAGGAGCACTTTAGCAGATAAGATGCTCACTTCCCCTCTTTATCCCACTGCCCTCCTACAGAGCCAGGAAACAGCAGAGAATAGGAATACCAGGGCTATCTTTTCATTCTCAACTAAACTCTGCTATGCTTGTGAATAATCATGGAAGCACAAGAGGGAGTGCTCCAGCAAATCTAAACCCACTGTCAGGCCTGATGGTCAGACAGAGGAGGGGTCTGGTGGGACTCCACGGGATGGGGACAAGGGGAGCAGGCAGCAACCCCTGTGCAGGTCTCATCTGTGGGAGCTGCTGCCACAGTTCATGGACAGGCCATGGAGTGCAGCTCTCACTCCTTCTTGTAGTAGTTATTAGCAGTATAAGAGTTAATATTTTCATTTACAGGCAAAAAATTACTCTTTTTTTTTTTCTGTTCTGCTGGAAAAGCACTACTGAAAGTTCATTGGCATGGTTCATATTGATCTGAATGGTATTTTCCACCTGAATGCAACTGCCTTGAAGAAGGTGGGACACCGTATCAGGTGGGTGCTGTCCCACAAGAGGGTCAGAGCCTATGGAGAGAGGGAAGAGCTTCTTCTCCAGAAGCAATGCTCTCATCTTCATGCCTTGCAGGCCCTCAGCAGCAAAAATTCTAATTCTCCATCATGCTTTTCCCCCTTTGCCCTCCCTGGAGGCTGCCCACAAGTCTGCCTAAGGGCTGCAGGATACTCCCTACTCCCAGTGCCCTGGATTGAACCATGAGCTGCTGAACTCTCAAATGTGCTTTTTGGTGGGTGCACAGTGATGTTTTGTCTGCTGCTCCTTTATCTTGTGTTCATTTGTCTTGGTGTTTCCCACAGATGGTTACAATAAGATGGAAAAGGGTTTCCCTGCTTTATTAAAAAAGAAAAAGCAACAAACTCCCCTCTCTCCTTTCCATTTTCTTAAGTGAAATTTAGATGTCTTAGTTAGGAAGTAAAGTCTGGATATCAACTTAAACTATATTGTGAAGTCATTTTAGTTTGGGTCACCTGGATTTTTAAGCAGTCAAACCTCTTCAGGCAGGAAATGTTCTCTCTCTACTAGTCAGGAAAAAAGAATCTGTTTTGCAGTGGTTTAGGTGGTAAAGACTATAGGTAATAAATAACATGGTTGTATTTTCAACATGGTCCTTGGTCATGGCATTAAACATTCCTATGCATAAAGGTAGGCTTTGTGATCTGCATATATATTGTTCTGCATATTTGTTCCTCATTTGTAGGGCTTTTTCTCATCTAGCTTGCTAGATTGTGGTGGGGTAACTTCAGGAAGTCCACAGCCAGATTCCCTCCTGCTTGCACCGACTCTGCTCTGCACAGCAGGGCATCCACTCCAAACTAATATAAGAAAAATAAGAACAACTTTTCACTGTGACAGGTTCCTCTCCTAATTCATTCAGACTTTCTGGGAGAAGGGATGAAAATGGCTTTTGAAATATAAAAGGCTGCTCTAGCTGACTCTTCACTAGGGTTTGTCACATCCCATTAGCAGTGATCTAGAAATATCAGTCACAACCTGTTGGCAATCGCTCTCCTTTACCAGTATCGTGTGAATGCCCATCCATGGCAGCATTCAACCTGTTGCTCAAACAGCTCCAAAGGCAAGTTGTGTATCAGGAGAGACTGTTAATGCATGGAGGCTTTCCTGGGATGGGTAAGAGTAAAGGAATCATCTGCTTTATCTTGTAGAGATACCTCTACAGGATACCTGACAGGCACATCTGTCAGTGTACAGTAGACAAAAAACATCCCCAGGGGATGCACAGGGGCTTTCACCACTTCTGAAGATTTTACATTTTAGATACTGTTTTATCTCCATTAAATCCCTTGCTGTGCTTATATTTCATGTCCATGGTGTTTGTTGAGGTTTAGATCTAAAATATAATCCCTTTGCCTAATAACACTGTATTTTTTGTATTTGTGTTCAATGAGGTTCATTTTATCACATAAACCTATATGTTAAGTCATTGTAAGGGATTATTATTGTAAATTCCAATAAATAATTGTTCGCTTTAAGGAAAAAGTGAGTAGGAATTTGCTTCCAAAGCATTTTCATCAATATACTGTCAGCTTAAGGCAGATACCTTTTAATTACATGGTATTTTTTTCTGGAGATTAATCCTTAAATCTCTCAATAACCCCAGGAAAATCTTTATGTCAGCTAATGGATGTAATGGAGTACAACTCCATCAGGCAAAGAAAAAGATCG
Source organism: Rhipidura dahli (assembly GCA_013399225.1). Lineage (NCBI taxonomy): Eukaryota > Metazoa > Chordata > Aves > Passeriformes > Rhipiduridae > Rhipidura > Rhipidura dahli. The sequence goes on from VXAC01001091.1 coordinate 919,616, forward strand.
AAACGATCCCTTTCCCTTTCCCTCAATCTAACATTGTTAAATGGGAACTGAACATAGGACGTGACAGTCCACAAACAAGAAAACTCCCAGTAAAAGAGACTGGGTTACACATCTTCCTGTGAACAAGAAAATTTCAGCTTCAAGTCTGTGGCATGCAATTTCATCTTTCAGGAATTTTCTTCGTGCTCACAAATGAATACCCATTATTGAGCTTTTGTCTGCAAATGATAAAACAAAGCCAGCGCAAGTTCAGAACAGGAAATAGAGCCAAGCAGAACAGCCTCAAACGTGGAATAAAGCATCGATGCAAGGCGGCCGAGCTGTTTGAAATATAATTGCCGATATCCCGGGCTCGCTGGGCGGTTCTGGGTAAATAAATACAGAGCTGGGTGTGAACAGGCCGTGGATGCGGGCGCTGGGCGAGGTGCCACCGCTCGCAGACCTGCGCAGGGAGGCTCCTCGCGCCTTCCCGCGAGCGAGCGAGCGAGCGCCCGGCGGAGCGCGGCGTGGGCTGCCAGGAATCATTCATCAGCCCCTCCAGAAAGGGCTGTCAGCCCCAGCTGCAGGCCCTGCGCCAGCCTGTCAAGTGTTGGGCTCGCAGCCAGTCTGTCATGGTTTGAGGCTGGTAGCCAAGCAGTAACTTTGATGTTTAAGGGGTTAGCCAACTGGTATGTGAGGGTGGCCTATCAGCTCAGAAATAATATACCGCACTCAAAGGTCATGAGTTCTGAAACTAATCTGGCTGTTATAATATTTCTAATAAAAACTGAGGTAGACCTTTTATATTGTAGAAAGTGTTCAAATTATTTCAGTATTTGTTTTGATTAAAATTTCCATTACACGTGCTTTTCATTACGCAACTCAATTAGTATATAAAAGATTTTCTGTTTAAAATGTTCAAATGAGCATAATTGTTCAATTTGGAAAGATTACAATGCTTTTATTTAATTAACACTGCAATAAATACTTCATTTTGTAATGAACCCCATACTTTTGGGCCATTAACCATTCAATAAATTTACAGTATGGAAGGTTCTTTATGGGGAAGAAGATAAATAAAGCGATTTAAATGAATGTGCAACAGCTCTGATGCTAAGCAGCAAATTGTAGCTTTTTGCTTGCCATCCAATAGAGACATACCTCGATTGCAAACATATGGGAATGTAATAAACACTATACATTTCAATTTCTATTTTGAGCATGAGTTACACAACACTTTCAAATTTGCTATATAGAAATGCATGTCCACATTTGTAGCATCTTCCCAGAAACAGAAGATGAAATAAATTTTCATCTGCCTTTCACCTTCCCCTTCTCCCACCTCACCCGCTGCTTCCTGGGTTCTGAAAATCTGTGTGGGAATTTCCCAGTTTGGAGCTGATCATTTGTTTCTTCATGAGAGTAAAATGAATCAAAAAACATCCCAGCTATTCAATTGTTTGTTATTTGCAATATGAGGGAGGAAAGTTCCCTGGTCATAGCGTGTCGTGGTGTGCTCAGACACACCAGTGAAATCACAGAGAGCAGATTTGTGACAGAATAAAAGGAACAGAGTGTGAACCCCAGCCCTCCAGCTGGATCATGTCCATCCACCCCTCCATTCTGAGGCCTAAAAGTGTGTCTAAATTCATAAATCAGAAAAAGGCTCAGGAGGTGAAAGTGGCTATGTCAGGTAGTAGAAGTTATGCTCCAAGCTGGATGGGAAGCAAGAGCCTGGAGTCACAAAATCATTTAGGTTGGAAAAGAGTTCCAAGACCACTGATTTCAACCGTGAACCTACAGGTCCCCACAGGCTGGGTGATTCAGGCCCCCAGGCCTGATGTGACCACAAGGTGTTAAATGCCTTCAAATCCCAACAAAATCCATAGAGCTGGGAGCTGTGGACACGTGCAGGAGCTGTGCAGAATCCTGTTTCTTCCAGGCTGCCAGGGTCCTGCCGCCAGGGCTGCTGTGCCACCCACCTGCCAGGCAGCTCTCATGGAAAAGGGGCTCACTTCTGTCAATATTTTGTGTCATTTCATGGTTGTATGCATGGAGGGCAAAGCTATTTCAGATTTACAGGGCTTCTCAGCCAAAAATGCTCATAAAACTCCAGTTTGCCAAAAATGGTAACATTACCAGTAACAAAATCTAATTTGTGAACTTCACTAGGAAAAAGGGCTCATTGTAAAACTATGATTTCATCTAGGAATATGGATTCAAAAGATTTTATTATTTCATTAACCAAACCTCTCTTTCACTATTCCAAAGGTTACAATCCAGAATATTTAAGTGAAAACCATAAAAAAACCACCCAAAAAAACCCAAACCAAACCAACAAGACAACAACCCAAGAAAATACGTTTAAAATGTATTAGACTTTCATTTTTCACTTTTGAAATAGAATGGACAGCATTTTTCTACAATGTCCACTGGAGTCCTTTCAGATGCTGTGCTCTGTTTACAGTATCACTTGTTTATAATAATTATGAAATTAAATTAAGCCACATAACCATGTATTTAGGCATTCCCTGTGAACTGTAACCATTGAGCAAACTACTTGAAAAACACTGACCCCACACTGTATTTCTCAACTTTTATTTGGAATTTTTTTTCCTAATCTGAAAATAATGCATTATCAGCACAGATATAAAATACACAAAATCTAGATTTTGAGCATGTTCAAAACCACAGGTGAAAAGAAAAAGTACTACTAAAACTTGACTTAATGAAAAGTTTCTCTTGAGATCATTTAAAATTCCTAAGTATACCTTAAAACAAGTAAACATTTCAAATAGATTTCTCTCAGGAAATATATCCACCTGCTTTTGTATATTTTTTGAAGAGGGAAAAAAGATAGACTCCCGTTGTGCAAAAATAAATTGTGCATTTTGTGGTAACTTTATTAAAGATGAGCAATATTTAAAGCTAGCAATGAGACATGTTTAACACAAGAGTCTCTTTCTTACAGAAGCTTTGAATAAGGACATGCCTGTTTTAAACTATAGATTTTCAGGCAGAGAAGGAGTAAAATGTTTTAAAATATTAACTCTATAGTCTGGTCAATTAAAGTGTTAAAATCAGATTAAAAACTCAACAAGCCACAAGCTGTCCTGTAGTATTTTCTTAGCACTTGCAAACGTGGTGAATATGGTTCCTGGTTGCTCTCAATTTAATAACAGAATTTCCACTGCTAGGAGAAGAAAGGATATATCCCTTAAAATCTGTTTTGTGGGCCTATTGCAAGGACCTGATCAATAATCAAGGCACTTAAGCGTGTGCTACATTTCATGGTACTTAAACACAAATTTATGAAGTAGTTTAGTTTAACTCTGATAGTTAACTTTATCTGATTGCTAGTTTTTCCAAATATCAGACTATTTGAACTGCTGTTTTATTGCCTAACTGCATGATTTAAGGTCAACTAGATTGAGAAACGATAAAAGATTCCTTCATAATTAACTGATTTTATCAAACTCCAGAAACAAAATTCAAATATTCTGAAAAATCAGGTCCTCCAGTGCAGTTCAGACACTGCAGTCTCTGAACCCTCCACCTAGGAAGGGAGACACCTCTGGTTTAGAACTCATGTAGCCAGGAAATATGATATTCCTACCTTTTATCTAAATGGCAAATAAGAATTAAAAGAAATAGCCATAATAGTCTAAAGGATAAATTAATAATTTCCTGCTTTTGACTGTTCTGGTAAAATGACTTCTGTTTACACAAAATAAGTTGGTTTTGTTTAGAAACACCTTGTTTACTGTTCTTATCCCAACCCTGCAAACTCCTCATCCTTCTCCTTTTACGGCAATATAAACACTGAACGTAGCAGTGACTTTCTCACCAGTGCTGTCTTCGCTCATACCTGAACACCTTAATCTATCTATTTCTAGCATCTTAAGAAAATAATTTAAATCACCAGAATGATATTTCTTCTACTCATTCAATACATGAATATGAACCAAATATACTCTTTTGTGAAATATGTGTTGGTAGGACCCTGGCACGGTCCTGAATGGTAAGCTGGGAATAGTGTCAAGAATTTTAACGTTTTGACCAAGCTATCTCATATAGCAGTAGAAAGGGCTGGGCTTTATAGTCCTCTCTTTTTTTTTTAGCTTTGCAGAAGTCTGAAATGATGCCATTAAGACACTTCTGACTTACATGACCAACAGACAGTCTTGTCTGGTGCCTTAAAAGAAAGTCTTCTTTATTATACGGATCAGAAGTTGAAGTATTGCACGTCTTATGTGCACAGCACTCAGCACTCAGTGCAAGCTCTTCTGAGATCCTTATCTCTAAACCAGTTTTTCTTCAAAGTCATAAACATCTGGAAATTGTGCACTATTCTTGCTATAGAAATCAAACACTCGAGTCCTTATTTGATCTCTTAGAGAACATTCCCATTGCTTTCGTCTGTTGCGAAGGTGCCACAGGATTTGGCTTTCTATTTGACAGCTTCTTTTCTTAGGTGACTGGGAATCAGTCAGACAAGGATAAATTAGGTCTTTTTTTGCCAGCTGCCTTATTTAACTGACTAAATACTGCAATGTTCAAGAGACAGTCAGAGGTTTTATATTGAGATAAAGTTGTTACAAGAGAAAATTTAAAGTCTTTTTTTCCCTTACCAGAAACAGAGTGCCCAGTGTCATTCAGGATTTACCTAGAAAGCTGTGGGCCATTATAAAATCCAAACTCTTAAACATGCTACTGCTTGTGGGTGAGACATAAACCTGTAGCACTGTTTTGCCTGGCTAAGGAAAAGAAATAACCAGGGTAGGTATACAGAGATTTCTTCCTCCAGAAAACCTCTCAGCTTCTGATAGCGTCTGATGGTGGGACTTCCTAAGCTGTTTTCTAAGAGATAGCACTCAACACTCTCAAATAATTGAGACATTAATAGTTTTTCCAAAAGAGACAGATCTTGCTTCATCTGAATCCAGCAAGAGCTGGGATTGGTCTGATGTTTCAGAATGGAAATTTCCATAGCAGCTTCTAAAACCAGGTTTGAATAGAAGGCTCTCGTGTATGGCCATAGCTCAGCTTTAAAAGGAAAAGCTTTAAAGGGTTGTTGGAAAGTTTTTACTATCTCATCCTGATTTTCCCATTTTCTCTGTTCCCACCATCAGGTGATCTCAGTAGCTTCATAAGGAAATGAGGATATTTTTTTAATTTGTGGAAATAAAAATCAGTGGTATATGTTACACCCCTGACTCATCTTTAGAACTAGAGATTACCATGCCCTATATCATAGTGACCCTGTAGGCCTTACAGTTAAAGCCCTGCTCCCATCAAAGCCGAGCAGTCAACATAACATTTTATTTGAAGCTCATAACTTAGAGATATTCAGAATGTCTCACACATCTCAGGAAAAAACAAGCATGAGCTCAGTCTTACATAGAAAATATTTTCTGAATAAAACAACATGGAAACAGAAGTATGAACTGCACGTTGGAGAAACAAATCTTCCATTTTTCATGTAAAACACTTGAAATTCCTCTTTAAAAAAGTTTTTTACCTGTGTTTTCTCCCCCAAAGAGTATGTGAATTCTGTCACCATCTTGTTTTTATTTTTATTTTCCTTTAATGTTTCCTTCAGGAAAGAAACAATTCTGACCAGGTCTACTTTTCTGAATGCTCAAATAGAAAATTTCCTTGGCAGCTTTGTGCCTAGGGGATATGGCCCCTGGCATGGAGTGGTAGTTGCTGGGGGAGCTGGGCCATCAGAGCACCTTCTACATGGGAGAGACCAGCAGAAGGTGAGCAAATGTGCCACATTTCAGATCTCAGTTTGTCTTTGTACCCTAGAAGCCTGAAATAATTTTATACAAATGCCTTTAAAAGTAAGGCTGTAAATAAGGTGGTGGTGTAAAACAAGATTCTGGAAGGGAAGTTATGAAAATACATTTTCTTTTTCTTTACACATTACCCCCACATCATTAAAATCTCTGAAGGACTGTCTGTATTTCTTAAACCTTTCTTTTCGCAGAACCCCTTACAAAATATTTCAGCATTAAAATTCATTCAGAAAGTATTTATAGTTATGATGAAGGATAACAATTGTCGTGTGGGCATCTGAATATTTAGGAAAAAAAGCAGGAAGTGTGACTGACTGTACACTGATGAAGCATCAAATATGTATTTATTTTCATGAGTTCAAGATGCCAAGCTAATTTATGAGCAGCTGAACGAAACAGAGACATAAGCAAGTTCTAGTTAGTGGTCATTCCAGATCTGTAAGAAGTCCTACACCACTGCTCTTGGATGTAACCACTGGAGGTGCTCCCTGTCATGTTGGCCTATGTATGTTATCTGTGCAAGAAGGTTCTTCGAGGGGTCTAAAATGTGCAGCTAGTGGTATTAGTAAGCAATTGTGCTGCAGGAATCTTCGTGGCTGTCTGTCTTGTTCTGGTCTGGGAATTGTCAATCTCTCTACAGCACGTGAGAATAACATGTTGGGATGCCACAAGAATGTGGGTAACATTTATGTAACCTTCAGCCTTTGTGGGAAAATAAAATCCTTTGTTACTTGGAGTTGACTCTGTACCAGATGGTATGAATAAATATTTGCAATGCCAGTGCTGTTCAGCTTGGCTGATCGATTCTGTCATACTCCCAAGGAGGTAGAGAGGCCTTAAATAACTGATTCAGGATGTAGAAATTATTTTCCTTTTCCTGTTGCAGTAGTATTATGCAGAAGTGATGCTATTCTGACTGCCAGCTTCTCACTCAGCAGGATGAATGAATTATGTAAATATTGATCAGCCTTTTAGCAAAGTTGACACAGCTCATTGCTAACACTTTTACATATTTTAATTAATTCCAAAGATGCTTAAAGCACAATAATCATTATCTTTCTTTTTTTATTTTTTATTTTCTGTTCTGGTATTATTGTTGCCTGAAGAAACCAAAGCTGATGCAAAACTTCTGTTGGGTTTTTTATGAAATTCTCTCTTGTTTTCAGTCTGGCCAACAAGTGCATTCTTATGGCAGAACAATTTGGCGAAGCTCTCCCGGCCAATATGAGCCTGATGACAGCAACCTCCTATTTCTTATGTGTGAAATACAGTGCCTAGCACTGGCCTGAAGCTGACTCAGGGCTTCTAGGTGCACACCATGAACAAAAACAACAATATGATTCATTTGTAGAGTTTGCTTAACATCTCTTCTCCTTCTTTAAATTTTCATCTTTCTTTTCATGACCCAAGGTGGTGGATGTCAAAAACAGGCAGCAGAGATTTTTTTTTTTTTTTGAGAGGGCTCAGTCCCCTATGCCACACATCCTCTAAAGGCTTCTGCCCCTGAAGTTTGATCCTGTGCCAAGCTTTCTGTGGATCCTGCTAAACTGGGCCTCAGAGCTCAAACTGCTTTTTTAAAAATTTTTTTCTGAGAAATTGCAACCAAAAAAACTCACTGATTTTTTATAACTACCAAAAGCATGTGCTACTTTCAACTTCTGTGCTGCAAACAAAAATTTGCAGTACGCCTACTGTGGTATCAGGTGGGAAAAATGACTTTCTGCATGTTTCTGATGCAAAACCATTTTTATTTTGTCAATTTCAGATAAAGAGAGTTATGCTGGTTTTGTTATTCAAACTCCCTGTCTATTTTAACTCATCTCTTCTATTTATGCTGCATTGTGTCAATTAGAAAGCTGTGAAATCTCCAAGGGATTTGCAGCCCCTTTATATCCTTACCACAGCATGTATCAGACTTGCTCCTGCAGAGTTCCCTCTGCTCTTATCAGACCACAGAAAAGATAATCTTTCTCTATGTCTAAAAGTGGGACAGATACATATCTATTTACACCTTGGTGACTACAAAACTATTATTATCAGGAAAAGAGAAACCTCTAGGACCAATTCACATATGAATAAGGCTTTTTTTTTTTTTTTATACCAGTAGAGCAAAGCTGCATTTACAATATTGTAACTTAGAAAGAAATTCCCCTACACGTCCTACCTGAATTTATAGCAGACACACAAGTATATTTTGGATATGTACATTATGAACACAGAACTGTCATCACAGCACTTGGGACTAGATTTTAACCTGTACATGTGGTGTACACCTGTGGTCTGTATGACAATGCACTTGATTTGCAGTGTGGGAGACTCCCGAGTTCAAAGTTAATCTGGTGTCTTTTTTCTTCTTTCTCTTACAAGATCATTTTAAGCTTTCCTCTGTAACTCTCACACAGCTTTTGGGGTAACTGCATCTTTAGTTCCACCTCCTTTAAGGGTATGGACCTTATTTTCACTAGTGCAGAATTAAATACTATGAAAAGAACACCAAGGATTAAGATATGTCACAGCAATGCTGCTGTTCAAAAGCCCTACTCCATATTTTCTCTTAAAGCAAATAATGTTCAAGAAGAAATCAATTTTATCAAATTAAAAAAAAAAAAAAAGGACAGAAAGCCAAACCCACAGGTAAATGTAGAGTTCTTTCACTGCTTCACTTCAAATCGCCCTGCAAACCACCCTTGAATTTTCCTGGGATGAGCACTGCAGAGACATTACAGAACTACTTTTCTTTCTATTTTACTCATTCAAAGAAAGATCACCAACCACTTCTCTTTCTCCCAGGCCAGACTTCTCATGGACCCAGTTGGGACTATCCACCTCCCTTTCCTTTCCCTTCCTCCCCCTCCCTTACTCGACTCAAGGCAGCTGCTGCACCCTAAACTGAACAATAGCAGAGGTTGGCTATCTGGACTTTTCCAGGCAAAATGGCTATATCCTATATATGGAGTACACTAGGCTCTTTGTAATTTAATGCTGGCATCCTTGACAAGGTAGCTGCATTCTGTCTCACAGCATGTTGTATATTTTAAATGCTGTTGTACAACTGCTGGCCAGACCGCACAGTATAAAGTAACGGCTGAACAAAAAAGAAATTCAGTACTAACAGGCAAACCACAGAAGTTTTGGCTGAGCATCCAAAACTGCTAATGCTTATCGGGACCTCCTGAGAGTCCCCCTCCTTCCACAGCCCAGAAACCTCCACCGCCAACTGTCCTGATCCTCATTAACTTCACATCACTGTCATTTGCTAGTTTTTTGCAGCAGCAGCCTCCACAAGCTGCTTGGCACTTCCCAAACACAGTACGAGACTTGCTTTGCTATTGTTTTCTCCTCTTTTTTTTTTTAAATTTTATTTCTGGGGACAGCAGGAGACATGAGCTGTGCTGGAGAAATTACAGAATCAGTGCGAGCCCTGCCCTGTGTCTGTGCAGCAATGAGCTGCCATCTGATGAGAGCTGGAATCTGGCCTCCCCAGCCCTTCAGGGGTCCTTTGCTATTTGTCACACCATCAGGCCTCCAATCCCGCCAGCTCAGTCTGAAGCATGGAAGCAGCTCCATTAAGTTCAAAAAGACATCTATTTTAAAGTTATGCCAAAGAGTTTTCATCTTAGCAGAGACGAGGGCTCTTCCACACGTGCTATGAGAGTGCATCAAAATGTAGTGAAGGAAAGGTTGAACACAGGACATAAATGCCTACAACACGCATTTACCTGCCAGACAGCAACTTCTCAAGCTTTCCCTTCTCCTCTCCATTCCTGCTCAGCCTGTGTCTGCAGCAGGATGACAGCTGCCATCCTCAGCAGAGCTGTCAAATGCAGTGCCCAGACTCCGTGCATTTCTCCCAACAGAAATACCATCACTGATCCCTTCCTCTGCCAATAAGCACTGCTGTGAGGCTGTTTGGGGGTTTATGCAGTTTCTTAGAAATGTCCTTGGACCACAGTTGAGTCTCAGGATGCACCGTGTAACCACAACTCTCTCTGAAAACTGCAATTACCCTTCCAAAGGACAGAAAGTGGAGAAAGACGACAGAGACTCCATCACAGGATCAACGGGATTCACTAATTCTTTTTTTCTTCTTTTTCTTTGCTTTCTCTTCCTTCTTATCTGGATGCTCTTCTATTCTAAAATAGCTAGTGCTATTTTACCCATTTGGCTTCTCATGACAGGCTTCCCTGCTTCCTGCCCCTCTCTTTGCTTCTCCTGTGGTTTGCAATGCTTTATTCCTCATCACAGTTAATGAGGAACCTGTGCTCACAAGACCCAGTGTCTAAATGGCCCATCAGCAGAAAGATTAGCAAAACTAATTTTTCTACAGATGGTTAAGAATCACAGTTTTTCAGGAAAGCAGCTACTCTAATGAATCTGTGACCTGGCAGTGCCCTGGGGAATATCTGCTAGGTGTCACCAACACTCAGATAAAAACACTTGCTAACACGATTTCACTCACTCAGTGTGATAATATGATGTTATCCCTTGGATCTGATCCACAGCACCAACAAGGGCAAGTATGTATTGGGAGGTTTTGTTTGCTTTTTTTTTTTTAACAACAAACATGGCTTCTGGCTTCCTTGTGGGTGGTATATTAAATGTGAATTGTTCCCCCCCTAAAGTGGTTCAGCTATGAATTTATTTTTTTCCCGCCTTCCTTGAACCATAATATTGTGGTAGTATCAGTTACATGTTTGGATTGCTACAAATCAGATATGCTGATTTTAAGATTTTCTTCTTGGTTTGCGCCAAGTGTTAGAAATAATTAATTAACATATAATGTAGCACCCAAAAGATTGCGATTCCCAGGATTTTTATAACATGCAATATCTTTTTATAGACATAAACTTGTTGTAGATAATAAAATGGTATATTTTCAGTACTTGTGGGTCTATTCCATAGCAAAGAGCAGCAGTGTAGATTAAAACAGCAAATTCTCTGAGTTATGATTGGAAAATCCTCATGATCACACACAAGTCTCCCTGGGACATGAAGTGGTACAAGTACAAGTGAAATGGCTCTAATTAACAAAGTAGTGCTTTGCTGGCAGTCAAAAAAATAAATAAGCCTTTAAATTAGGAAAGAAGTTGAATCCAAATAATAATTGAGGAAAAAAAAAAAAAGCCCACCATCCCGTACGTCCTTCACTGCTGTTTCATTTCTTACATTTATAAGGAGATGGGCTTTTCTTTCCTCATCTGCTGAAGGAGAAGATAATGCACATCTCTCAGATCTGGTTTTTTAACTGTATATTAGAATTATCCAAGTAATCTAACATGCTGCATAATTAACAAGAAATTGAACTTATGGGTATATCTGAGCAGGTGTGATATGAAAGAAGAAAAAAAGCCTACCTGAACACATTCTGCTAAAGGCTGGATATTGCTTCTGTGAAGTTGTGATTTCACACTAACTGCTATCAAGGGACACCATAGTTTGGCCTGGGATTACACACCAACTGCATATGTATCTATCTCATAATTACATAGGGCTGCACAGATCCTTCACATCAGCTCCACTGCTTCCCTCATGCTGCTGAATAACCCTGCAGTGGAGGGGAACAAGGTCTTTACTCCGTGTTTCACTGAAATTCAGTTTTACTTGAGTTAAAAATACGTGTGTAAAATGGCCTGAAAAGTTTCACAAGCAAGAAACTAGACACCATGCCTCCTAACCCATCTCTCAGAACCATCAGATATAGTGGTTTCCCACTAAGAAGTCCCTTCCAAGCACTTTGGCTCACTGAGTGGGCAGCGTGAGAGGCATTTATGTATACATTGGATTATATACAATCTTTGTCTGGCTAAGTCCTTTGCTTTTAAGTTTGTTAATCCTGGTATCTTTGGGTTCTGACTCACAAGTCAGATAGTTATCTTTGGATGTCTGCAGTGATTCCTGCTCTTTGGTGCCTGGACCACCCGACTCTCAGAGCTCTCCCCCAAGCCCACCTTCCTCCCACTGCAGAAGGACCCAGATGGTCACTGACCCACCATCCCCACGGACCAGCTATCCCTGTCACATCTCTGCAAGGAGGGAACAGCAAAAAACTACCCCCAGCACAGTTCTCATCTGGAATGTGGGCAATGCACACTGTGTTCCCTATACTTTAAAGAACTTACACTCAGTTTAGCTGAATTAATCTGAAATCTGGGCAAATGGTAGAAGGACATCTCCTTACATCCTTTCCCAGAGGCTTCCTCAGCACTGCTTTGCCCCACTCAATGTAAGTCCCTTTTCTATTAGATCAGGTCTTGCCCTGTTCACAAGCAGATATTCAGGGGTTGAGGGATATTTAGGTATTGAGAAATATTTATTACAATTATATAATACAAAATATTTAATACAAATATACTCATGCAGGAACTCAATCAAGCTGAGGTATTAGCTGCAGGGAAATATTTCATCACCTACAATTTAAAGTGCCCAGGTCCCTAAAGAGAGCCATGCTAGTTAGTGACTGTTTCAGTGCTAATGGGGAAGCGAGTGAGAAGTACAGGAAAAGAAAGATAAATGAAACATGGATGTGTGGCACAGAGTTTGGAAGACTGTGGTAAACAGTGTAAGGGGTGACAAGAACAGAATTATCTTTTGACACATGCTGCCTTGGGTTGTGTATGATGTGGAATTCGGTTTTGATGATGGATGGAATTTAGTAAAGATAACGTTTTGTCTTGTAGTTCACTTTCTTGAAAGTGGACAACCCACTGGTTGTGAAGAGATGGACAAATACCACAATTTTGTGTGAAATGTTAGAAACTGTCTCTGTGACCAGTTCACTGTATAAAGGGAATCATTCTGTGGGGCAAAAACCCTACATTTTGGGGAGCACTGACCTCTCTGAAAACCTTCTCTAAAAGCTGCCAGTGTTGATTTTGATTCCAGAGAATAACAGAAAGTTGTGTGTTGTTATTCAAGTCTTCCCACTATTTTCTCTTAGTAATGGAATGAATAATAATACAAAGTCTTCCATGCTCCCACTTGGAACAACTCTTCTCTACCACTGACATTCAACCTGGGGAAAATGTATCAGCACCCTGACTAGTACCTAGGCAAGACACCCAGTACCAGTTTATTCTTGAATTTTTGACTGCAAACTTTGTTTCAGCTCTTCATGTCATGGTTTTCTGTCACCTGTCGAAACAATATTATTTAACAGGGCTTTTTTATCCTCAGACAGTTCTTCACAGAATTTTACCATCTGGCTATCATGGCCTGTTTTTCTGCATGTCATCTGTTTTCGATTTAACAATTCTGGTTTGTGGTTTAGAAACTCTGTCTGTGACCTCTGTATCTTGAATATTCTCTGCAAGTCACCTTCTTCATTACTGTCTTCTAATTCCTCTCATTTCTTCTGATCTCCTCTTATTATACCTGACTAAATAGATTTGTTTATTTTGGCCCTAGTCTAGCCTCTGATCTTGTGCTTATTTAATCCTTAATCCTCTTAACACCTCAATTGAGAGAGATACATTTTTCTTTTTGGGGCATCTGTTCTTTCTAAATTAATTCTTAACTACAATGGTGTCTCAAGCAGCCACTTAATATTGAGATATTCCTCCTTCTTCAACATTAATAGCATTCAAAATTTGTTATTACTGCCAGTAATGCAATGCTCAAGCAGTAGGTGGAAGACAGAGCTCAATTAAATGAGGGCTCCTGTAACATTTTCATTGCTCATATAAATGAAGCCACACACATGAGCTTAGGCTGAGACAGAATTTCCTCCAATATACATTTTGCAGCTGGCAAAAGGAGATACAGGGCTTTCTTTGCTTTGGCATTTCGTCCATCAGTAACAGTAAACTGATGTCCAGGTCTCCCTCTATGGCTGGTGAAGAGGCAAAAATGAAGCTGACACTGTTAAATCTTTTCAGTACAGGACTCTGAAGGTCACCGGCCGCCTTTGATAGACTTTCCTGCTACAAAAGGAATGAGCCTCCCTCAATATTTCTTCATTAGCCCTGTATGAAGGATTAATTTCATAAAAATTGCATGTACCTCTGCTGCAGTGCAACAAAGACTGAAGTGACTTATGCATTGATTCACAGATTTATTGTACTTCTTCCACAAGACTCATGATCAGGACAAAGCATGGATCACCAATATAGTGACTGGAGACAATAATTTAGCTTTAGGTTTGGGGTTTGTTGTTTTTTTCGGTTTTTTTAATTAAATGTAGCTTCTCTGGAAAGATGACCTTGCCTGTTTGCCTAATTGCCTTCCTTTTTGACTGTCTGAGGTAGCTGTCAGCCTGTGTGGTGGGAGCATCATCCAGCACATCAAACATCAGTGTCATCTTTTTGGTTCTGTTTTGCACTATTTTTGTCTGTCATGAATTTACAGAAACAGCAGATGCTGGGCATATTGACTGCTGTGCTGTGCTGCTCCTGCAGATCTCCCACACTGCTGACCTGGCTGGCTAAGCAAGCCCTCAGCCAGACCTTGGCACTTTGGTCTCTCCTACAGAGAGCTGCTCTTAGCACCTTCTGCGTTAACTCTGCAACTCTCCAAGGGTGGCACTCTGAGTATCTCCCACACCATCTGCTCTTGCCAGTGGAAAACATTTCTTAAACACTGGGCTGTGATGGCTCAAACATGGCTGTGCTATGGGCACAGGAAAGAACTGTATTTGTGTTTCAGCAGCACATCTTTAGCCTGTGATAAATCCATTTCAACAACATTTCTTGAAAAAGAGACAGGAATAAAACCAGAGTCCACCAGAGGTACTACTTTGGATGTACTTCATTGCCACACAACTCTTGTAGAAATACTAGAGAAAACACTGATTAGAGTATTTTTTGTTCAATATAATGTACAATAAACAAAACCCTTGCTGAAATACAACCTCGACAAAACCATGAGGCTGCCCAATTTACCTGTAATTGTCTTAGAAGTGCTTTTGAGGCAAAGATGCTTAAGGGAAAACTTAAACAATCCAGCTTCAAACAGATAGTAGCTAAAAAGTCATTAAAACTTCAGTCTTTGACTACACTGACCTTAGTGACTTTCTCAGCTTTGGAACTTTTATCAGTCTTCCTACCAAACCCCCCTAATTTGTGAGCCTTTGCTTTGTGTGAGAGGTCTTGGTTAAGGAGAAAAGGCACACTTAAAAAATTAGCTTTGGTTAATAGATATGTTGGGGAAATTGTTTAATTACTAGAGAAGTAAACACAACTGAAGTGATATTTAATGCAGATAGTTCCTGAAAATTCAAGAACATAATCTGACAGTCATTTGCTTTGTTAGTGAAATACATTTTTTTAACATTCCTTTCCTTTTTTGAGCTTTCTTTTTCTTGTTTTGCAAGGGGTTCATACAAGCATTTTGTACGTGGCAGAACATGTAAAGAGCAATGACTGAGCTCAAAAAATAGAAATTCTGTGCAATATATGAAGTAGGAACAGTGTCACTAATTAATTTCTGTCTTCCTGATAGACATTGTAGAATTTTACTTAATTTGCAAACACTTTCCATGCTTAGCTACAATATTAGTGATTAATAAGAGCTTGTGTTTCAAGCAGACAGAGATCTCTTTTTTTTGCCTCGAATTAAAGCTGACTTCTGGAACATGACTAATTTACATTTGCTAATGTGGTGGTAAAAAAACATGCTCATCCACAGCTCAGTGAATGTGAGCAAACATGCCTTGCCATGCCTGGCCACCATCAGGACTGTATTTGCAGTCAAGTTGAACTACAGAGCCCCAGACCTTGGCTACAACCTGGCAGAGGGACAATATATAGACATGTGTGGATAATTTTATTATTCCATCATCTGTGGCCTTGGTAATGGTGATGTAAAAGCAATGATAAATCACATCTCTGTGTGAAATTGTCACTGTGCTGTCTCCTGACTGCTGTGGTTTTGGAGTAGGGCAACATAAATCCATTGCTTCTGTGCAGACCTAATATCTTTAGAAAGGAAAGGACAAAACTTGTCCTGAAAAGCTCCTGTTTCACACTTCAGTTGGCATTTGGGTTCTCTGGAAAAACACATTACTCAAATAGGTGTGTACAGTTCAATACTGCTTGGCTCTGCCATATAATATGAAACATATCAGAAATATAAATCCTGCTGGTCTCTTCCAGCTCTGCTAATTCACAGTGAACTGCTGGCAAAATTCAGGTCTTCTGCTTTGACTTAGGCTTTCCCTCTCCCCAAGTAAGAACAATGATGCAGAGATACTTGTCTCTGGACCTTTGAAAATTGGCTGGAAACAAATACAGAAATGTGTAACTACTCTGCCTTAAGAAAGTAGAGCCTCATATTTGTATAGCTTTTCTAGAAGAGCTGCTGAAAAACTTGTGTTGTCTTCTTTGCTCTGACGACTGCTTCATAAGTTCAAAAATATTATCTCTGTTCTCATCACCTTATTAGGTAATTTTAACCACTTTGAAGGCCTGGCAAATTCACCTTATTAGTGAGGAAAAAAACCCCATGCATAGTTTTCACAGTTCAAATGTTTCAACATAAAAGCAAATATTTCCTTCAGAAAGATAATTTGCTATCCAAACAAACATAATTAGAAGCAATCTGGTGAAATAACACTCACAGTCCAATTAGCGTATAAGAAACTAAGAGAAAATATAAAACTAAACAGTACCTAAAATCTTTTCTAAGTGTCCTTGTCTGATTTATTCTAATTCATCCATTATCCAAATTTTAGAAGTGAACAAAGCAATCTTGAAGTAATCTTGCCATCCAAAGTAAAGACTAAGTCTGGACTGTAATTACCTCTCTTCCTTGAGAAACACAGTAAACAATTTCACAGCGCATATGACTAGGTTTATCATTGGCCATGCTAATTGGTATATACTTTACCCTTGCCAGCTCAAAGGAAAAACAGTACAAATGTGAAAGATGCATAAATAGCTCTCATTTGTATAAGTTATATACACAAATAAATGTACCAGTTTGCAGCAATAACAGATCCAACCCTCCAGAGAGCATTGAGTGTTTGTGAGCTGTTCAAGCACTCATTAGCTGTTGGCATTCTTTAGAAATGAATAATTTATTTGAGTTTGGGGGAGTAGCACATGATCTAATAAAATAAACAAGTCATTGTCATCTGCAGGTACTGTGCCAGATATATGACTTAAGCCTTGGTGGAAGCACTAGTGCTATTTGCATAGAATACTCATTTGGTGCTAATGTTCAGAAAGCTCTGCTGACAGCTCTGGCCTCTGCAGAGAGATATGAATCTTCACCTGCTGTCTGCTCCCATCTGCTGCTGAGGTCCCTTTTAAACTTAAGGACAGTCCTTGACTCCTCTAAAAAAAATGAATCATTCCATATATAAGTATCAACACCAGTTATTTAAAGCATAACTTGCAGCCTCAACCTTTTTATCAGTACTTATACGAGCAAGCTAGGCTGTGTCTTTTGTGAAAATAAATACAAGGGGAGTGATTTGTGATTGGTGCCTTCTGCTCTGCTCCGACTGAGGACAAAGGTTGCACACAACATCCTGTTCCCAAGCAGCCCCCCTGGCTGAGCAGACTCCAACTGGCACATTCTGTGCTTAGTGGTGCAAGGATGTCCCACCCGAGAGGCAGCCACTCCTGCCTTTCAGTCCTTACATCCAGAGACAGCTGGCTGGTCCTATAGAACTGACTAAGGCTTGGCGGAGTTATCTTTAACACCATCACAGAAAATACATCAGCTCCCCCAAGCACATTACGTTTACTGAAATGCTTGCTATTTACCACACTCAAGGGTTTTGTTTTGCCCAAAGGACATGAAGAGAACACCAGCTAAAAGGAATATTTTTAAAGTTCATGGATTTGTAATAAAAATTGCAGATTACACCAACTGTTACACCATAGGAACTGACAAAATGCATAATATCAAATTTAACTGACTTGCTAGTTGTCATACAAAAAAAAAAAAAAAGCCACAAATTTTTAAATGAGCAAAGCATCAGCTCACAGAGCAGGAATTAATTAAGCATGCACTTATGAGCTATGATCTTATGAAACAAGAATTAATGAAACTTCAAAGTGTTACCTTCTGAAGTACAAAGCTGGCAAAAACAGCTCCAGATAATTGCCTAATTACTCAAAGACAGGAGCCAGTCTAGGCTCCAAGACTGGTTTAAAAATCCGTCACCACCCTCTCCCGAAGCCACAAGGAAGTGGACAATCAATCTGGACTAACTTCTGATAGTGGCATTTAAGGACTTGCTCCCCAACATATATATTTATATAATATGGACAAACTCCAGCAGGAAGCAAGGAATACCATCACCTTGCCAAGAGGAAACAGCTGGGGGCTAAACTACACAAAGCTGTTCAGTCCTGTGTCTGCAAGAGAGTGTTTTGAAGTTAACAGAAAGAAGACAAATTCCTGATTTTGGCAGCTGGAGAGACTTGCAGCTTTGCTATCTGGAACTTCATAAACCAATGTTGAGGAGTTTCTCTAGATAATGTACCAAGGGAGTGACAAAACTGAGAGTTGGAGTGTCCAACTCCTGTTGCTTCCCTCCTTGCCTAGTGAAGACTTAGTTAATACAAAGCAGGACAGCTACAAAATGAAAATCAGGGACACATCCAGAAATAACAAATAGTCTGGTAGCTAAGGATGCGTGCCAGACATGCAGAAGACTGCCTTGTAGGTCCTGGCTCTGAACCAAGGCCAAGCAAGGACTTGGTTTTGGTATCCAGCACCCATATCAGCAGGTTACGGAGGTCATACAAGGAGGACTTGTATCCTCCATCAGCAAAAATATTTTACTAGGCTAGAGAAACACTGTTAAAAATTATTTGGTTTGGAATTTTTCACAATTTATCAGTATAAGATGTGCCACTTCAAAAAACACTTCAAAAAGGGATGAGGCTATCTGGGACAGAGAATGAATTTTGATGTACTTTTTCAGTTCAACTTTATCATCTCACCTGAACTTCCAAGGCTTTGTGTCCAAATGACAAAAGCTGCCATTTGCTACAGTTTAGACTCTCAAAATGTGCTTAATCCAAAAGATGCTGTCGCTGACTTTTTACTTTGACCACAAATTGCACTTCACATGAATCAGTTGCTATCTGTCTTGCAGGACCATGGGCAGAATGCATGTAATAAAAAATATGGCCTGTGCCCTGGTAAGAAAAATACAGCCATTCTCACATTCTAACTTCCAATTGCTTCAAAGTCACTTACATGGAATATAACTCTGTTACATTCAATAAGTTCCCTCCACCCAAAGTTCAGATCTTTACTGACTTCCACCGAAAGGACTTTAAGCCCTTGTGTGGGGAAAGCCTATATAGAAGCTGTGCAGACAAAGACTCCATAGGAACTATGGATTCTCAGAAATGTCTCTATAAGTATGAGTACAGTTTGCATACTATCAGTATTTAATATTTGCCTTGAGGAAGAACTTCTCAGTCTAACCTATTAGCTGCACTTTCCTCCTCCTGGTACTGTAGGAGAGCAATAAGTGACATTCCTAGCCTCTGAGGTGAGGTTTATTTTTTTCACAGATCTCAGGTGACTGTGTGTGAACAACTTTGAGACTCCAGTCTGGGTTCATTTCACACAACACTAGAAAATGATACCGTGCAACAATATAGCTCAAACTTCCCAAACAAAGTCTGCATACTGATTTTTAATGTAAAGAGAGAATTTTCAACATTTAATAACTTGCTCAAGCACCCCAAATTAGGATTTAGAATAGTTCACTGTCGACCTACTCTACTGTATCTTGCCATCCACTTTAGCTCTTGCTGTGTGAACTGCTGCCTCCCCACATTTCACACTATGTATCATAAGGACTTTGAATCACATCTGAGATGTCTGGAGATTTAGTCTCTCCCAAATCATTGTGACTTTAGCTTCTTCAACAGCTTTGGATTCAATCTGATTTATGAGTACTTGTCCTTTTTATTTTTACTATGCTTTCAAGGAAGAAAACAAAAACTGTCATACAAATTATTATTCTCATACATCTGCTGGCAATCCCGATAAGGACACTGGATGTAGATTTAAAGCTCCTTCCTTTTATTTAAAATTAGTAGGATTATTTTCATTAGAACATCCATTAAACTTTGCTCAACTTTTTGTAGATATGTTCTTGCCCCTTTTTCTTCAGATGGAAAAATATTTTCTAAGGATATTTGGATATATTTCAAACATATCCATAACCATTGCACAGTCACAAAATATGCAGGATCATATCCTCAGCTGGTGTAAACTGATGACAATCCATTTCTTTCAAAGCTAGCTTTGTGCAACCACCCTGTTTTTTGCCAGTTGTGGCTCAAAAACTATCTGGAAAACAACCACTTTGGAAATGCTTATATGCCTGGCTGATCTTATTCTATCCTCTTTTGTTTATATCTTGAATATTTTGGACCAGATATATGATTAATTCAGTGGAAATTTTACCCTGGTTACTCATGAGTTTCTTTACAGCGTTTTGATTTCACTTCAGGGAGTGGAGAGATTGTGTTTACTGATGGAGGAGAACACAACAGCAGCGATAAACTCCGCTCTTTGACACTGCAGATACGCAGGAATGCTGCATTCTGCCCTGTCAGCATTGCACCATGCCTTCATACTTCTCCTCTCACAGCTTACCAGGGATATTCAAGAGTCCTGCAACTCTCAAAGTACCCAAATCTTCAAGACTGAAGCCAAAATCATGTTATCACAGTAAACTTCAGTGAATTGTTGCAGCTATTCAAACTGTATTTATAGGTCAAGAGGAGGATTTGGTTTGTTTTTTTCCTCTTTGAAGCCTCAGAACATATACTTTTTAACAAGATATTATCTTCCAATTAGAAAAAAAGAAAAGGCTCGCTGGCCCTAAAATCTATGGCGTGCAAAATAAACATACGAGCTTTCTTCTTTCATGTTTTTCAGACCAGACATCTTTATGCTCCTGGGAAGACGTACCTCCTGTTCCTATCAAAGGGAGACAGTGAGGAGGGGGATAGGGGAAGCCGGGGCTTTCAAAATTGGTTTATTGGGGGTTCAATTGTAGACTCTGCAATGCTGCTTTTGTTTTACACAGACACCAGGACTCGCCGCTTCCTTCCTTCCACAGACTCCAAACCTCCCTTGTCCTCCCCGGCACTTGTGTGGCTATCAGAGCTTTCAGCTACACAGAAGCTGTAATGTGCAGATCCAATCTCCAACAGAGCCCAGCTAGGTGGAGAAATAACTTTCACAAAAAGATAATTCGAACACAAGCTACTCTCCCAGCTTTCCCAGCAGCTCTCTCTACCACTGCCTACTCTTGAGAGACTGGGCAAAAGTCACTTCCTTTTGCATTTTAAAGAAAAGTTTTAATGTCATGATACTGGCACTGGAAACGATCTTTACATGGGTACCTTAAGAATACTTCACTGTGTGAAACAGAGGTTGAGGGAATAACTGAATGGGTAGGAGAAGATGAGTATGTGAGTTTAACTCCCCCAATGTTGCTCAAGGCACTGTAATTGCTCATAAGCAGCTCGAATTCAGTGAAAGCACATCAAGTGTTTTCAGCTGTCTTTTAATGAGAAATAGCAGGTAGAAATAGGCAGAGAGGAGAAGTAGCAGCTCACTACAGACCACCAGAGCACCACAGAGACCTTTTGTCAGGAGGGTTTAATTCTGTAAAGCTGAATTCACTTCCTGGTCTAACCAGATCTACATACCCAGAAGTTATGAATGAGACCCCCAAAATCAGGAGAATGGTTTTAATGTGATATTTAAGAAAAATATGACTGTTTTATTTGCTTTCTGGGTGTTCAGCCTCCAGGGTTAACATTTCCAAGCTTCTGTTTGTAATCACAAGGTCCAGAAACCCACTATTTAACTAAGATTTGTACAGACTTCAAGAGCTGAGGTGTGAAGAAAAAGCCTGAGCCTTGTAAGAGATGTGAGGAAGTCGTCATAGTTGGCAGTGCTGGGGATATTATATAGTTTGGCCCTGTCCAGGATTAAAAAATTCTCTCCAGCTGCTGATCTTACAAATTCTCCGGGTCTCTACTGGAGATACCACTCAGTCTCAGGCAGTTCCTACACCTCTGCACAACTCCTCTGAACTCTGAAATGTTTAGAGTTTATTCCACAGTAAACTGAGCTCAACCCTGAAGGGGCTGACCAGCCAAGAAGCCAACATCAACAGCTTTTCACAGTTTGGTTGGCCCCAGGGGTACCAAATATACCATAGCAGATATAAATCTGAGACATATAATATTATTGCAAGAAGAGAGCTAATTTTCTCAACATCTAATTGAATTCTCTAGCAGTTTCACTCAGAAGTGTTGTGCTGGTTTCATCTCAATATTTAATGAATACTGATTTTTTAAAGAAACTGTTTATTTGCATTAAAAATTTACTTCCCCACACTCCCCAAAGTATCAAAAGAAATTGAATGTTAGATTTATAATTAATGTGGTTTGGATTTTAAAAGAAATTTTTTACAGCAAAGAACATTACCATAAATCATGTCCATGATTGAAAAAACATGGTCATAACTGAAGACAAAACTGCTTCATTTTGCATCTGTTTCACATATATAAATATGTCAGGTTTACTTAGAACACACTGATAAAGATGAGGAAGAAGGGAAGAAAATGATAAAAATAGCCTAGGTTGTATTGGTACCTCCTTTATTATAATTCTCTCTGGAACTATTGTGACCACTCATTACTTTTCTTGCCTGGTTTAGTCAATTAAGCTATTAAGAAGTTAAAAGAAAAATAACTTTTATGGAATTAAGCTCTTAGTTTAACCCTAGAAAAAAGCTGGCACATGCAATATGTTGTTGCCTTATTTTCTTCTGACCATTTCAGAGATAACAGCCCCAAATTAGTTCATCACAGAACTGATTTCTTTCTGCTTTCTGGTAGCTGTGACTTCAGGATCAGTGTTGGTAGGGCAGTGCCAGTTTGCACGAGAGAATCTGCCCAGTGCTCCCACAACACAGCAGAACTGAAGTGGAGCAGTTTGCCAGCAGAACCACTTATCAAACGCAATGTCCTACTTGTAGTGTTATTCCATAACATAACATATGTCTTCCAAATAAATAACTTTGCTGCCTAGTCAGCCAACAATCTGCTGTTAATAAAAAAAAAAGGAACACTAATATGTTTCTTCTAATATTTTTAATTAAAATATACATCTTTAATATATTTGACTTCTTTTTACCACAGCAGTTTGGCATGAAGCATCTGAGAGAACAAGAGTATACAGCAAAAATAAATTAAGTGTTTAACCTACCAACATCTTGATGGGAAAACATATGAAGCAAATTATTCAAACAGAGGTAACCAATGTGCTACACAACTCTTTTCACCTAACAAGTGTGTAGTTGGTGTGGCTAATGTAAAGTCTACGTCGTTCACACATAAAGTCCCTTTAAAGTTATTTCTAGGCTCTTTCCATTTATAGTGAAATCTCTTTCAGTTTACTCAAGACTTAAGGATTTAACTGTGTGCTAAAAAATGAAGCATTTCTTATTTTCTACAGCTTATTTTAGCAAAAATATGTTGTCTAGGAACAATACAATGTAAAGGGAAAAAAAACCCCCCATCTGCTTGTGAGAAATTTCTGCCAGTAGATATCCTGTCCTTCAGTGGTAAGGTAGATTTCTTTTTGTGATACATCCATTTACAAATTAACAGGGAATCTTTAAATATTTTCAAGAAACGTTAGGTAAAGCAGCTAAGAAGTAAAACTACCACTGAGTTTTCAATTGTTTAGGTAAATTTGGAGTCAGTTTGAAAGCTTGAAGGGATCTGTATGAGACTCCAGCCCTTACACGGCCTCCAGAGGCTCCGACAGCCGGCACGTGGCAGCCTCATTATTGCTTTGCGCTTCCTTTTATTTTAGTTGGCGTTTATTTACTTGCTGAGGGCAAGGTATCTTCCAAACTAAGGCAAACCGCATTTGCAGAGGCACAGGGAGAGAGAAGTGATACAATTTGTGCTGACGAAATGGAAAGAGGATTGTGTTTCCCCACAGCCCCATCAGCCTCCCCTCTGCCCGGCCACAGGGCCCTGACATGGCCGCCCGGCCGGGGCCAGGCCTGTGCTGCCGCCCACAGGCTCGGCTGCCAGCCCACGTGGCACCCCGAGCACAAACATGTGGCAATGTCGTGTCCATTTGGGATCAGCTGTCCCCCCGCCCATC
Organism: Rhipidura dahli; assembly: GCA_013399225.1. Classification (NCBI taxonomy): domain Eukaryota; kingdom Metazoa; phylum Chordata; class Aves; order Passeriformes; family Rhipiduridae; genus Rhipidura; species Rhipidura dahli. Next base: position 943,513 of record VXAC01001091.1, read on the forward strand.
CCAGTGTCCTGACTGATGTTTGAAAGGCTTTCAGGGTGCTGCGCTCTCCCCACAGGACGAGGCCACGGCTGTGCTCCAAGGGGCTTCTTGGCCCAAAAAAGCCTCACAGCAGAGAAGGAGCCGGCCCTACTCCCTTCCTGGGGCCAGGAAGCATCGAGCCAAGAGCCAAAATGGAACTGTCCCCGCTGGTGTTCTCAGGGGTCCCCGAGGCTCTGCCAGCTCCAGCCCAGCGCTGTGGCCGGCACTGCCCCGACCCAGGCTCAGGCTGAGGGGACACAAAGCCAGACAAAATAAAGGGCCTAGGGGAGAGCGAGAAGGCAGGACAAAGGGAAGTGGCAGGGTTAGAAATAAATATAAATAAAACAATGGAACAACAGAAACAGGAGGGTGAACCTGACAAAAGCCTGCGGTGCTGGCAGCCGGCCTGGCCCAGGACACTGCCCAGAGCAGAAGGTTGACCACGCACCAGGGTGAGGAGGACCCCAGGAGAGCCATGTCCTGTGGCCCCTGGGCAAACCTGAGCCCTCTGCACCTCTGTGCTGACCAATTTGTTGTGACTTCAATGGGCAGAAACAGCCCAGTGAGGAAGGACATGCCAGGGCCCTGAGCAGCTGGAGAAATGTTCATAATCCCGACAAGCAAATGGGCCAACCATTGGATTTTCCCTCTAATATGAATAAGCTGTATGAGAAGTTGGTTCTGCATGAGCAAGGCTGCAGGACTGAGCCTAGGGACCACCTTATGAAGATGAAATATTTCTTCTGATTTTGTTTTTATATTCCAAGTCCCTGCATTAGCCAATCTTCTAAATAGCAGCAATGCCAAACTTCCTTCCAGGCTCAGTCAGATGGCTTTAGTTGCCCAGCCAAAACCAAAAAAGAATTTATTGTGTGCTGCTATCTCCAGTTCCTTACAATATATTACTCAAAACCTGAAAATTTTAACTGTGCCAAACATTCTTTATCAAGGAGGTACCTGGATAGGAACCTTAATTTTTGAGTGTTTCTGCAAAGAATAAACTACTGCTTAATGGTAGAAATATTACGAGGTGGATATATTCTGGCTCTAGAAATTTGAATTCCATGCTGATTTAACCCCATAAGCACAGGAACATAAGAACAGCCCTACTGGGGTGTATCTAATCACCTCCAGCCTGCAGCAGTCTCTCAGCTGGCACACAAGGAAATAAAAAATTAAAAACCAAACCAAACCACAACAACAATAAAAAGGGGAAAGGTGTTGAATAGTCCCAGTCCTGGGAGCATTCTCCCAGTCTCCATTTACACCTCCACTGATTCTCAGCCCCAGTCTGGTTTCAGAGGATCTCTCTCATAAGTCTTTCTCCAGTAGTGGCTGAAGCCCATGTAAAAGCCTGACACCTAAAATATTCTCAGCCCAGAGGATCTTCTACTCATCTCATGGAGAATTTGGTGTTTGGGGCCTTGGTCCCCACAGCCCTTACCTGTGAACCTTTGTTCTCCTGTTAGAGACAGGCAAGGATCAATCCCAGTCCACCCATTTACAGTTTTCTAAACTTAAAAGTAAGTAGTAAGGCATTGTGCTTTTAAGAGGTGGGGGGCAAATGAAGAAAAAGGCAATTAGGAGGTAATAGCTCTGCTGGGAGAGCTATTGAAACACTTTGATTTCCACATTAAACCAGCGAAACTCTGATGTTTCCAAGTTCACTGGGATGTGTGTCCAAATTGACCTTTTATTGCATATGGTCAAGTGCTGTGAAAAATCCCACCACTTAGCATCTCTCTGTTATCTCAGCCACAGGCAGGGAAATTCCCTCCTTCAAAGAGAACCATAAAAAGAGATAACAGAGACAAGGGCTTCTGTGCCATCAGCATTTCAAACTCCACATCCCCTCAGGAAAAGGGGTTTTTTTTGTAAGGGAAAAGAGGTTATTCCTAAGAGTAAACTGATCAATGGCTGTAGTTTCTCAGCCCCCAATCTTGTGCAACCCAGAGATGCCTCCGGGCTCTCCACCTGGAAAGTGTAGTAGCAAACCAGTGTAGGTGCAATTCCTGGAGTACTAATCTTACACCAGTGGCACTTGTAAATCATTTAACAATTGCAATTCTCCCATATATCTACGGTGCAAAGACAGATTTCTACCCAACTCTTCCACACTTTCAGCCCCCTTTTTACCAAGGAGTGTGATTTTTCCTACACTAATAGATCTATAGTCAAAACTGCTGCTGTGTACTGAATGCCAAAGTAGATGCTGCTGTGTGTGGGTGGGAGGGGAAAGAGTCTGCCAGTATAGCACATTTCATTCAGGGAACTGGTATAAACTACATACAGACAAAACATGAGCTTGCCAGTATAAGCTGTGGCTACACTAGGAAAGTTTGCCAGAATAGCAAACTGCCAAATCTTTTCTAGCACAGACAATCCATGCTATCCCACAGATAAATGTTGCTTCAGACATTAACTCTCTCTAGTCCCACCATACTGCACGTAGGAGCAGACACCACTGAGATATGCTACTGCTTTTCTCCATAATCTGTCGCAGGTCAGCAAAATTTCAGGAGGCCCAAACACTTTTGAAGAAGATGGGAAGGGAAGAAGCATTTGGAGGCTGGGTTATGCCCCTCTACATTTGCTGTGGTGGGACAGCTGCACTAGGGCAAGATCCCAGCCACATAAAGAGACAGGAGACATGGTTTAGCTGAGTTAGAAATGGGGCTGCCATTTCATTCTGCTTAGCTGGAAGAGTCACTAGGATCCTCAAGTGATTTCATCAAGCTGTCTTCTATCGTAAAACATGAAGGAAATTAATTTTACTTGCGAGTGTGAGAATTAGACAACAGCTTGATGACGAGTTGGAATAAGAGGAAAAAGGGGGAAAAAATCCCCCTGGTATAGCAACAGTAATCCATTTCACACTGTTTCCCACATGTTTGTGCAGGACTTTTTCAAGTACCACCTATGGACATCTTTCCTATACTTTTACCCAGAGTAAAACTTCACAAAGGGTAGACACAGAAAGGCCAGAACATCTGGCACAGTAAACACCATAGATACAGAAGTGGGATTATCAATTTTACACAGTGCATTTCCTTTCTTTTTTTTTTTTCAGATGGCACTTTAATTTAAAGTCAAGAGCTTTGCTGGGAAAACATATAAAATACAATATCATATAATCACATCTGCAAACACAACAAAAATCATTAGAAAGATCATTCTGTATTTAAAGCATTTATCACAGCCTGAGAAAATCCTTTTTATTGTTCAAAGTAATGGTTGATCTCAGCATCTGAAAGCAGATATAGGGAGGCAAAGAAGCCAATCAATCATTTACCCAAGCAGAGTGTCACATATATGGCTTTTTCTATGCTGGTTGCTTTTTTCCTCACATTCACAAAACCTTGATAATTAACACGCTAAGTAGATTTAAACACAATTGATCTGGAGTACAGGAAATTATACCATGAAAACCACCAGGAATAACTTGACTTTACAAAATTTTGGAGGTGATGCTCCAAGAACTTTAAACAGTGTCTCATGCTTTTGCCACAGCAAAATTTCTGATATAGGTTTGAATTCCAGTCTCCCTATTTTTCTAACTTTTGAGAATTTTTCTTTCCATTTTGCTGGTAGGTTGTCTACTTATTTCATGTATGCATTTCTGTTCATTCACTTGCATATCATCCGGTATTTTATTAAATAAATTCTGATAAAAATGAAGTCTTCAGATTTCCCCTGTGTCCCCAGACTGTCTGGCAATTGTTCTTACACTGTTAAAGGGGAGCTGACAGTTTATTAAGCATTAAGCTACAGACTAATGAGTTCTTGCCAAAGCCTGTCAAAATTAATTCATTTTCCAATGCAGAGAAATGAGTGGCTGAATGGATCAATACAATTGCCTGCAATCAGTGCTCCTCCACAATAAATGCAGGAAAGCACTGCCTCTGGTATTCTGCTGCATTTGCCATTAGTGACTGAAGTCTCAAAATACCCAGATTATCTTCTGATGCAAAAAAGGTTTGCCAGGGAGGGTGAGGAAATTCAGGCAAAGTAAATAACAGTGTTATTAACTAATTTCTTAGTCTCGTTCAACATTTTTCCCAATATTGCCCACATTTGTCAGCACTCAGATTTCATGTCTCCTTTGACTTTCAGGAAGAAATATTTCAGTTTCTCGTAAGGAGCAGATCTTGGCTATCTGACCATTGCATGGGATCTGGCTTCAGAGATAGTCCCACAGATTTCTGGGAGGGGTCCAAAAAACAAAAAAAAAAAAAAAAAAAGCAGAGCAAAGGGCTTCATGTCAGTGGAAATACACATTCCTGGGTTAGGCACTCCACAGTGTGAGCCAAGGTGTCAGTGTGTTGCCACCAGGTTATCTAGACTAATTAATTTTTAACAGCACTCTTTATTATTAAATTTTATTTCACAGCTTTGTCTGTAATTCCTGAGTTCCTGAGTTGGTCACTGTGACTCATTCCCCCAAATGCTGCTATTCTGCCCCCTTGCAGCTAAAAATTTAAGAAATCCCCCTTTCCACTGCCCCAGACATCTTTCCTGAGGATACTGTGACCTAATTCGTAGCAGTTCTGGAAACGCACAAGGCTCTGGGACCCCTTTTACAAAGCCACTGGCTGATTTAAGAGGCGATTCTTATTTATTATACATTATGGTAATTCATTTTTCATTGTTTGGGAGGTTCAGGGGGCTTTGTGTTACCTTTAAAGAAAGTGCTGACAAGCTACCACAAGTGTAAGGAGAGAGGCCACACAAGAGGAGGAAAAGGAACCCCGTGCTAATGGCTGTTTGCTCGGATATGGCTGGTATCCTTCAGCCAGTCCCTATTTATTCAGCAACTCAAGCAATATTACAATCGTGGAACTAATCAGGGACAGCACCATTTTATAAACTGCTTCACTTATTCATATCAAGTGCTCAAATCCAATGAATGTCCTGGCTTGGGGTGTGACACCGAAGTGCAGAATCCCCGCGGAGGGCAGGGAGCTCTGCGCAGCCCCGCGCTCAGCACGCAGCGATGTCTGCCTGCTGCCTCTGCACTGCTGGGGTGGGAGCCGTGCTAGGCACTGCCTTGTGCTCCAGCCCAGCCCCAGCACCACTGCCTTGGCTCTGCACACAAACAGGAGAACTCCTCTCTTTGGACTTGGACATAGGAAGCAGAGCCCAGTTTTTCCTTTTCTGTGTTTACTTATTTCTCCTGTCTTCTGCTTTCAGACTGACAAAATTTATTGGCTTTCTAGGACCAAGAATTTAAAATATTGAGAATGATCCCATCTCAAGGTGTCTTCATAAGCAACCTCCCTGAGAGATACCAGTTGTTCTGTCAACAGCAGAGCCAGCAAAGCCTGCTTTCCTGAGAATTTGTGCCTGACACTGAGCTGCTGCATGGATACACTGTTATGTGTGATGAGAGATTAGCATTCACTACAACCTGTGCTTTGGTAGTGACCCAAGTTAAGTCCCTTTTCTCTGCTGGGTTATTTTACCAAACCAAATAATGATGGAAACTATTTTAGAATTCTCCCCTTCTGCAGACTTTGGTTTAAGCATCACTGGATGAGGAAGGAGGCAAACTGACAGCCACAAACCCCCTTCAAGAACGAGCATTAAGTACTGTGTAGAGCAAAGGTGGGGAAATCTAATCAAATCTACTGCTGGTAAGAAACAAACAGAATACTTTTTCAATGACTAGCATTTAACCTGTTAAATGCTAACCTGTTAGTAAACGGTGAAGTATTTATAAGATTCAGAAAGGGAAGAAAAATAAGCAATGTAAAACAATACCACATTAATTACAGAATTATACCGCATGCATTCTAAAGTAGATATAAATATAGAAAGAGAATAGTGATATTTTCTCACTTCTTTTATACTATTTCTACATTTCATCACTAGTGAATTCTAAGCCACATTTTTATTTCCTTTCAACCCTGCATTCTGTAGAGATAACATTATAGAATAAATTTTCCAATCCCACGCCCCACATTTTCCGATGCTCTGTTACTATACACATACATCTGGATTATGCACAAAAAGATAAAAGGTGACAAACAGCACACATTTGAAAGACTAAAGAATGATTACTTTCAAACCAATATCTCAGTACTTTGAGGAAGATGTAGGGAGGGGAGAACAAGGAAAATGAAAAGGACTCAGCCAGTTTTAGAGCTTTTACAGATACTCTTATATGGAGCAGCCTGACACCAATGTGCTCTTTCAGCAAGAAAGATACCCACATTCAGAGTGCGCTTTTGACGGCCGTGCTCAGAGCTGAAGTTATTTTTTAGTCAAATGTGCAGCTTGATTACCAGTCTGTGAGATTGAAACTATTGGCCTAAGTAACAGAGCTCCCTCTAATGGTGTTTCCACAGTTATACTGACTTGTATTACAGTATATTTACGTTCTTCCTACTTCTTGCTAGTAAACTTTACATCAAGCTCAGGACTGCCTTTGGTGGATACATTTGTCTTTGTTCACTCCCATCTGGTATGACAGCTTTTCTTTCTGAGACAGGAGCAGTACCTTGCAGTGGAGTCTGAATACCAAAGGAAGCTTGGGCAGAAGAGGATCTTTATTATGTATTAACCAACCCAAAAAGGGAGCAAAAGCATTAGCATCCAGGGAGTATTTTGTAAGGCTTTTTCCCTGTTGCAAATACTGGTTTCTTGCTCACAAAAAGCATACCTCAAGAAAGCTAGTAATATTTTCTTTACATGTTTGGATTTTTTTATTAATTTCTTATCCTGGCATCCCACCATGGGAGAGGCTGCTGCTGTCTTTGGGATACTGCCAGGCATGTAATTGTTGAGGTGGATTGAAGGTAATTCAGGATACAAAGAGTGAATTTGAGGAAAAAATTGTAAACACTTAACAAACCTAAAAGATAATATGACAACTTGCTAATGCGGAACATTAGTTCATTCACTTGCTTTTCATCTAGAAATTGGCCAAAGACGGGTTTATTTCAGATCATTCTCCCTGACCCACGTCACTTGTTGCAAGTGTTGCAAGGCAAAAGGCAAACTACTCCTAATTTTGATCCAAATAAACAAAACTACAACAAAAATTCTGCTTGTTTTACTCCCAAAGCACTCCAATTTTGCCCAGGAGAGTTCTGAATATTCCAGTTAGACCAAAAGTAGAAAGTACTTTGCAGTATCTCATCTTTCCCTTCATTTGTGCACATCACCAAGCTTAGTAAATCAGTGAAATTAGTAAAGCACTAAAAATTACTGCTCCTCTGTGAAGGAATAAGTGTAACATGGAAGGGATGTTGCCAATATGAAATAAGAGGTATTGACACGGTCCTGTAAAGAAGTCAGCACCATTAATTCACTCTTTAGTACCAGGATGAAACTCACACACATGTCTGAAACAAAAAAGAACTGCACAGAAACTTCACTGTGCAATGTTGAAAGAACGAAGGTAGGACCATCTGTCAAAAAAAATATTAAAAATAAGAGCAGGAGGCAAGGGAACAGGAGTCATTGGAAAGGAACCTGGCTTTGCAGAGCTGCAACTGTGCACAGCTAGGTTTGCACTCATTTTCTGCTTTATAAAAAATGATGAGTATACACCACATTGGTTTAAGAAAAAAGAGCAGCAGAAGTACTGAGAGAAATAAAACACACCCTTGGCTAAATATCTTGGTCTGTCTCCCCAGGGAGAAAAAGCATTTTTAGTGGTCAGGCAAAAAGGAAAGCAGGGATTCATTATTATTACTTTTGTACAACTACGTTCTACATGCAAAGGGCAAGAATACACAGAGGGCACTTACTTTTATTTTCCCATGTACTTGATTGGTAGCACAAATGTAAATAAATGTAAATAATTTTCTTTCTGCCTAGTACCTGCCTGTAAAAGCCTTGCCCAGCAATCAGCTCCTTTTTTGAGTTTTGGGAGTTTTTAAGCTGGTATTATTGAATATCCACATCTTTGAAAAATCATTTTACAGGTTCAAAACCCTGGAAAACAAGAGCCAACAGAGGCATCGTCCTGCAGCTGGGGCACTGCAGGTGGACAGGTTTCAGGTCCCACTTAGGTCACAGTGATGGGTGGCAGTGGGTGGCACTGGCAGTGGCTTACTTGATCTTAAGCTACCATCTTATTTGAGTTGGAAAGAACGCCTATTTGTGGTTTTCAAATTATGGAATGAACTTAATTAAACTGTAAAACATTAAACAACAGTGGGAAAGAAGATATCCTTGTGGGAAAAAAAAAAAAGAATAAATCAAGCTCTTTAGTGTCTTGGAGAAAATAAACGAAGTGGTTGTAAAAATAAATCAAAAATTTCCAGTCCCATCTACCACCTGTTTACTGCAGAAAGCAAGGTGAGTTTGTCTTTTTAGAGAAAAGTTTCTTCAAGAGAAAAAAAAAAAAAAAAAAAGAAGAGATTCTGATATATACATGCATATCCTTGAGAAAGAATGTTAGTTCCTTCCACTTTTTTTTATCTTCTTCTTCCCCTCTCCCCTGATGTCACTCTGTCATGCTAAGAGCTGCACACTCCAAAGAGTTCAAATGTTTTTCCAAAGCTGAAGAAACATGGTAAAATGTGAAGCATTACAACATTACCACTCTAATTTATCAAAATTTTGGAATGTTTCTCAATATGTGTGAGTGGGAAGGCAGAAAAAGGCATTTTTGACATGTAAAGTCATGACTGAAGAAATTTATAGAAAGTGCAGGCAAAAAAGGAGAGCAACGGAAAAAAAGCAGAAAACAATGAAAGGAGAAAAAAATGTGGTGAAGAAACAAATTCACAAGCATATCTGACATTAATATTTTACAAAATAAAAACCTGTCATAAATTGTAAAGATTTCCTGCATAATAATTGAAAGAAAAAAACAGATGAAGTCTGACATGGGACAAAAAAATGTGTTTCTACCAGCTGTCATGAAAATATTGCACAATGACTGGCACAGAAAACTAACCCTCAGCGGTTTTGGGTCTTTTTCTGGTGGTTTTGGGTTGGTTTGGGTTTTTTTTTTTTGTTTTGTTGTGTTTTTGTTTTAGTTTTTGGGTTTTTTTTTTTTAAGTATAATCAATACATCAGAAAAGTTAAACTGGAAAAAGAAGTCACCACTTTGTATTTAACTTTCAGACAAGCAAAAGCCTGACCCTTCTCTTACTTTCCACAGTGCAAAACAACTGCAGACAATGTCACACTGAGAGATGAATTCAACAAGGCACTCAGCAGTGTGCCCAGCTCCAACTCAGAGACACTGCTCCGAGGGGTCGGGGAAATCCTCCTCCACAACTGCATCAAAAATCAGGGACAATCTTAACTTCTTCTGGAGAAGAAACTGCCAGGAAGAAATTCAAGCCCTTGGTCTTTAGAGGACTCTTGGAACTGAGTAAATCACAGAGATTGACCAGGAATGTGAGGACAAAGACTGTCAAAGAGATAGGCTGGGACTGTGCAACACCTTACAAACAAGGAAAGCAATTTCAAAACCAGTATGGTATTTGACTGGCAGCCAATACATTTTCAAAATAAATCGAATGTGCTCCTGTCATCTCCTTTTCATAAGAAACCTGGCAGCCACATTCTCTGCTAGTTAGAGTTTATGTAAAGTCCCTGGTTCCCTTAACATAGTGAAAACCCAGCCTGCACTACAAGTATTTGCACTGTTCATCTAAACCATACTTGCATCCTCAAACACCACTCTGTTTTCCCATGATTTTTCATCATATTGCGTGCATGAAGAGCCTTTAAAAAGTGAGATTGTACTGACAAAAAATCTTTTTAAAAATTCGCTTGCAGTGGGTGTTCTTCGAAACATCATAAATAGAAGATTGGTTCTGTATCTATAATTGAATGTTAAATCAAATCTGATAATTTTCAGAAACTAAATTAACTGATCGCATTAATATTTGGAATGAATTATTCCTTTCTGAGATTCATTTCACTTTAGTGCATTAATAGCTTCTTAATATGGTATTGCTCTTTTTCCAAGTATGATGTATTAGATATATTAATATTGAGAATTGATATTTACTAAACAGAAAAAAAAATATTTCAGTATCAGTTGAATTATGAGTAACAGCTGAATAATTTCCAAAGATTAAGCAGAGGGGGAATGGGCAAAGAGTTGTGGGAGGAGCAGGAAAGCAAAGGTATGGCTAATCATTGAAAGGGAGGGAAAGATGCATCCAAGAATGGTGCAATAAATCTACCTTTAGAAAGCAATGAAGCAATTAGCCAAAATGGATAATAAAGGGCCTTGCCATGACACACAGTAATCAGCAGCAACCAAAGCTTCAAGTGGAGGAATTGTTACACTGCTTTGCACAAGCTGACAAATCCAAATGCCATGAGTTCAATTGGGTCTTTAAAAATTCAATTCTTTACAAAAGTCCAGATTCTTAATATCAGACTCTCGATTAAAATTTGGGGAAGATTCCATCAGAAACAGCCAAGACCAATATAGAAGCAGAATATTAACTGAGAGTAAAAATGCAGTGGATAGAATGTGTTGTCATAAATGTCTTTATAAGGGCAAAGAGCAAATGATTGCTGGATAAATGCTAGAACCAATTTCATTTAACATCTTTATTAATATCTCTAAGAGGGAGCACACAGCACACTAACTAAATATGCATGATACATTAATTAGGAAGTGCTGCAAATATCAGGAAGGACCCAGAAATGTTTAAAAACTCAGAAAGAAAAAAACAAATTAAGTACCCCAGAAAAAGAGATTGTTAAATTCTGCACCAAAATTGGAGGTCTAGTGGCATTTACAATACATACTGAAAGCAAATTACCTGTGCAACACTTGCTTCACATAATGTGACACAGGGAGAAACCACCTTGAATATTTTGTGTGTCTCCTCTGAGACAGGGAAAGATATTCAAGCTTCACTGTGGCAAGGTTAGCTCTTTGCAATGACACAGCAAGGCAAGAATGCTCCATTTGGCTTGGATTTATCTGGATAACCAGGTGAATTATTATGCTTTTTCCTCTCTGATTCCTATAGCTTGCATCTTTCCAGACTTTTAAATCAGAAGAATCCTCCCACTGATCCCAAATATGAATTCTAATTAAAAAAGAGATCTCAATGCAGGTTGATTACTGTGTTTTACAAGTTATTTGTCTAAATTATGTGGTCTATGTATGAATAATTACTCCTTATCATTCAGTTTGCTCTCTATAAAGATAGCTGAAAGCTAATTAGAAGCTGTTCAGTGGTTAGCCAGCGCTGTCTTTGATCACTCCTTGCTTTTAAAGTTTGTGCCTCTGCCCATATTGCATTCCCAAGATGTTTTCATTTACCATCAGGAAAGCAGAGGGAATTAGATCACGTCACAGGAAAGGAGTGTTGAGAGGATGAGTAAAAGCGATGCAAAAAAAAGGCAGTTATATATCTCAGAAGTTTTTAAAAACACCCAAAACACAAATTGGATATTTTAGGACTTTTGCTAAAGAAAGGAAGTTTGTACAGTCCTTCCAACGTGCCTATGATCAAAACCACATCGTGGCAGCCAAATATCCAGTGCTCATTGCTCATTGCTTCAATAGCTCATTGTTAATTCACTTAACTCAAATATTGGAAGTTATGTTTGGGAAGCCCCACTCAAAATTTACATGGCCAGCTGACTCAGAAACATCCCCCTGCTTCCATTAACTCTTTTTATATCTTCCTTTCGAAGCCTGATCACTCATGGAAAATGAGTCACTTGTGGCAGTTTCTGATTTTGACAGGAACGCCACAGGAAAGGCAATGCACACATAGGCAGGGTGGGCAGAGGGCTGTTCCTGCAGCACTCTCCAAAGTCTCCTGGATGCTCCTGTATTCAATATCACAGTAAACAAGGAAGTTATCAGGATGGACTCCACACCACTGGCCATTTGATACCTGATTATGCAGCAGGCTTGCCAGCAAGCTTGCTGAATAGGCTTTAAAATATCTTATATGGCTCAGTGGTCTCATAATCCCCATTATACGAGACCTGGAACATCTCTTTTGGAACTCACCTCTGCCTTGCTCAGAGTAAGCCTAACTGTCTTCAATCTGAGCAGAACATATTGATCCCATTTGATTCTACAATACATGTGCTGCCATTACAGCTTTTACTGGGAGGAAGCTTCACTGAAAAGGGCAGCCTGCTGCCTGCCCAGCATTTATCAATACCTATCTTCAGGGGAAAGGAGCTCATTAGCATTGTGCTGTGGAAAGTCTGGGAACACGGAAACTGCATAACAAATGACAACCCATAAATCAGAAAGTAAAACATGCTGGAGCAGTGGTGGACAAATTTGACATCACAGCAATGTCCCTGTCTATGCCTGGGAGTAAAGGAGGTCTGTGCTGCATTTGAAGTTTATTTGAGAGAGCAAACAGTAAGTGCTTCTCTTGCATTTGTCTTGCAGAATTAGCAGTGTGGTTAGAAATTGCTCTTCTGGGAAAAGCTTTACATTTTATGTTCCACATCTTCTTGGGAACTGTTGGCACCTCTTTCTAAATCTTATCAGTAGGTCTTACCATTTACATTTACTATCTCCTTCCTCACTCCAATTAGCATAGAGAGAAAAGCACATTTGTTGTTTTCTTCAGGGGCTGAACCAGGTGAGAGGAGCAGTAGATAATACTGGATGCATTATTGGAATTTTTAGACCCATATTTGCATGCACTATACCCTACAGCACAGATTTCGAGTTCCTGGTGCTCTCCAGTCTCAGAGGTCTTCTACAGCACATAAACAGGAGGATGGTAAGCAGGGACATGTATTTCAAACAGTGAGAGTGACCTGTCTAAGTCTGCAACAGAAACTTGCTCACTTCCTTAAGAAGACAAGACTCAGGCTTTTCATACAAGGTTGTCAGTACTCATCAGATCAAAGGTTCATCCAGCTATGTTGTGTTTCTGACAGCAGCCCTGGAGCAGCCAAGGACAGGGCTCATCTGAATCTGAAGATACACCTAAAGACAAGCATGCAGTGGCACCCCTTCCAACATCTGCCCTCCAAATTTCCAGTCATAAAGTGGCATAAGGACATCCAGAGCTGGGGGCTTCACCTGCATCATAGGTGCAGTCCCCAAAGGACTAACTCTCCATAAATGTTCTTTTTACCTGTTGCGCTTTCAAGAGCACAGCCCCAAGGGCCATTTCTTCCTCCCCATCAGCTCACAGGGAAGAGAGAGACAGTCAGACTAAGCAGTTACTTCTCTCTGGCTGCTTGGCTGCACCTCTTTCAGAAATTTCTTATGATTGCTGAGGTGGCACTGGAGAAAGGGGTAAGCAGGACTTCTGTTTCCATCATGTTTAAAAACAAACTCCCAACACCCCCCAAGCAGTCTGGCAGTAAATGGAATTGTATCCATTCTTGCCAGCTCTGTGTGGCAGCTGGGTATGTTAGATGTGAAACCAGTGATGCTTCAGAACAGGGTTTGATCCATGAGAGACCAGACTCCTCACAGACTGGCTCCGCTGCAGAAAATAAAGCAGAGTCTTTCCCTAAGAGATTAAGAGGTGCTGAAAACAAGTTTGCTGGTCTGCAAATTAGCTGTGCTGGATATGTTGGCATGTTTAAGATGTTGTTCGAGGAAAATAAGGTGCTACAATACAAGATAGACAAAGTAGATAATGAGGCCAGAAACAGGGTTTCTAAGAATAATTCTGTGTGTCTGAGAAAACCAAAACAGGGAAAAGGGATGTTTGCTCTGCACAGTGGCCTGAAGACCTGTAGTACTGGGGGAGGACTAGGAGTGGGTTTCTTTGATCTCTGCCAGAGGAGCACCATGCAAAAAGCAATATATTCTTCAGGAGTTGGTTGCCCAGCACAGGGGGCCCTTCCACACCATTGGGAAGCTCCCAGAGATTGGACTATCTCAAAGGTGGCTCAGGGCCAGGAATTAACACCCCCACCTGCTCACCACTTCTTCTCCCGGGGGAAATACAGATTTTTGACCTTGTCTTCTCTAACAATTGCTCATAAGTTGCCAAAATGCTGCTATGGTGTAGCCCCTTAACTTTGGGATGGGGTGAGGCTCTCCAGGGGCTGCTGGGTGGAAAGCTCCAAAAAAAAAAGACAAGTGATCCCCATAGCCTCATTATGTACTTTGGTGTTTTATCAAACTGACTCTCCTTCTTGCTGAACACAGCCCCTAGTTGTTCATTTCATATATTAATTTCTCATTTCAATCGAGTCAAATACTCACCCAGAACTAGCTCTGAAGTCCTTTTCTGCAAACATTTCTCTCAGACAAATATTATAGCAACCGGATTATAATAACCAAAGTGAGAAGTAATTTTCAAAACCTTTTTTCTTTTGCACTCATGTTCCTCTGATATCAGCCTGCCCATTTTCCCCAAGTGCAATACCTACTGAGTATTTTTAAATTTAAGGTTATTATTCTGAAACCTCTTGAATTGCAGTAAGAGTAAATAAGCCCACATTTCTATTCTGAAATCTTTTTTTTGTCTCCTTCCAGTTTGCTGTTTCTTCCCCTCTCTTTCTCCCCTGACCACATGATTGGGAACTAGTTCAGAAAGCATCTTCAGCATCTCTGGCTTATGGACCTCAGTGAAGCAGCTGTTTAAATGTCCTGCATGGTTCCTGAAGAGAGGCCAGATAAAACGCCTGTTTAAGCCTTTCTAAGCCCTGGTGTTACAGTAACAGAGGCACCGTGCAAAGCCTTAGCAAGGCAGCTTGTGGCAACAGGGACCACTCACCTCCCTTACAGTGCTAAAAGCTTTGGGTTTCTAATCCTGATGTTCTTTAGTGTTGCATAAACAGAGACCTATCAGTGCCTGGTGAACAAGAGCAGTTTTGGTGCACACAGCAACTGCTCTGCGTTTACAGCCCCAATTCGGCTCGTTTAGATGCCCACAAGTTGCATGTGAATGGGTTTGCTCCCATTCCCCTGCCACATTCTTGTCCCTTCTGCCCCTGAATGCTGCTGCAGCGGATGACAAACAACTCCCCACATTAAAGGCAAGCTAAAGGTCATAGTGCTGCTTCATTCTGAAAGCACAGCTACTCCATTTCATCTGCTGCGTGAGAAGGCAGTCCTCTTCTCAAGGGTTCTGAGCTGAATCTGAATTATGTAGATACAGAGGGTGAGATGCAGGAGCATCATCTTGCAAACACCTGGAGTACCAGATCTATCCCCTGCCCCTGGAGCCCAGCTGCCCTGGTGCCAGCACAGTGGTCCACAGGCACCACAGCCAGGCCTGGGGATGGCAGAGATGTTTTGTAAATTTTAGAAACTACTTCAGGAGGAGGGTATGCAGGGAGTTTCAGAATTTCAAAATTCAGAAACATCTACTTTGATGTTGCATGCTTTTCCCCTGTCATTCCAACACATGTTTTTTTGTTTAAGGATGATTAATATATTTTTAATGTTTTTCCTAACTGAAGGGAAACCTGTGCTATATATTAACTGAGTCTAGAAAAACACCCCAAAAGCTGAGCTGGCATGAGTGGGTAGCCTGTATGTGATGTTTATTATGATTTTTCCTTAAGATCCTTGTCTCCTCATTTTTCACTGTTTCTTTTTGCATTTGTCACTGCCCTGTTTGAGGCATCTTGTCTTCACTCCCATATTGCTCCAAGCCCCAAGAAAAAGTCAACCCAAAACACCCTCTGAGAAAGCTTTGGCAAGTACAAAAATGAGCCAAGCTCCAGGCAGAGCTTTGCAGAATTTACAAAGCAGAAACTTAATGGCACTGCAGCTTGACTGGCCAAACAATCTGAGTTTGCCAGTGCAGGTTTCAAGGTGTTTAGGATTAGAGAACAACCTGGACCATTCACACCTGGCAGACCCAAAGCTGCTGCTCTGGCAGGTGAAGAGGATGTTTCCCCCAGCAATCCCAGGCCAGGGCTCATCTCCCCCAGCCCTTCAGAGCCCCTGCCCCAGGTGAACCTCCCCTGCACCTCCTGTGCATAGAAAGGCCATGTCAGGGTCTAACCTGGGGTAGAGGCAGATAAAAGAAGTCTCACTGAAGGCAGGGGGGTTATTCAGTCTCTCACAATGACATTTTGCTTTTTCAGAGAGGGTAACCACAGATGAAGGTGGTCTTGGGCACAAGAAAAAAAAAAAAAAAACCAACAAAAAAAACCACCAGAAGCTTGTCAGTAAACATGCAAAGCAAATAATTCTGGAGCTGGATTCACACTTTTTAAGAACTTGAAGTGGGAGAGGTACCAGGTTTAGCAGCAACAGCTAAATCTGAGCTCAGGCTTACAGGTCAGATGAAACAGCTGCTTAAATGTCCAGAAAAAAATGACTGCTCCACTGGCATGTGGCACAAGCTGTAACATTTATCAAAGAAATAAACAATACTCCATGAGCTCCTCAAATCCATTCATTTCTATTCCTATCCTTTTCACCTTGCAGATAAGACAAAAAACCTCATTATATTTTACTTTCCTAAGTTTTATGGCTCTGACATATACTCAGAATGATTGCCTTTGCTGCTGCTAACTACCTGCCAGCACTCTTATTAAGGTTCATTTAGGAATAATCTATTACCAAAAAGGAAAGGTCCAAGTTTCAAGGATGGATTATTTAAATCACAGCATGCCATTCTGCAGCAACAGGAAGACAGCCAGTTCCCCCCACCAGCACCTTTCAGAGCTGCTCAGTGGGGGAAGAGGCAGCCCTTGGGAAGGTGGATTGAATTTCCAGATGGAAAACTAATGGCAGAAAACTCAGGTCACCACAGCTCTGGACAAGTGCAAAAGAGCAATATT
The DNA here is from genome assembly GCA_013399225.1 of Rhipidura dahli. Taxonomy (NCBI): domain Eukaryota; kingdom Metazoa; phylum Chordata; class Aves; order Passeriformes; family Rhipiduridae; genus Rhipidura; species Rhipidura dahli. The sequence goes on from VXAC01001091.1 coordinate 960,211, forward strand.
TCACTCTAGGATGAAGAACTGCATAAAAAGAATATATATTCTGCACTCTCCCTTAAAAACTATCCAGATAAATGGAATATTTAGGAAAACATATGCCATGCAATGTTATTTGCATATGGAGCATTCTTACTTGCATTTATAAAATAGAAGTACAAGTCAAGACACAAACAGGCAGAATACAAAGTACAAGGCTACTCTACTATGGTAATAAATGCATATACCCACTTTTCTTTTCTTTGATTTAAAAAAAATTCTCTAGAAAGTTAAATGTATGCTTGAATGGAAATTTAAGAAATATTATAATTTCTATTACTATCCAAGTACCTTTGATGGCTCACTTAAAATATTTCTCATCTAGGTTACTTTTAAAAATACATTTATGTGTAAACATTTTTAGGAGAAAAAAAACAACTGAAAAAAATCTAATGGAATAAGAGGAGAAAAAATCAAGTCATGTTGACTGACACACAAAAAGTAGGCTTTGTTAATGTTATATTCATTACCTTAGAAAATGTTTTACAGGAAGTGTAGTAAATCCACCACAGATGTGATAAAGATTAAAACCTTTTTTAAAGAAAATCTGTCCATTTAAAATAACCCAAAAGGCATGTGCAACATTTCTCAACAATTTTCCAAGTAAATAGCTGAGGAAACAAACTCAATATTAAACAGAAGCATTTCATAAATTCTATGCAAATACAGTCCTGTAAATCAGGATGAAAATCACAAAAACCCTATTTTTCCCTTCATCTCCCAGAGATATTAAAAAGCACTTAAAAGGTGATTTGGAATGGCAGCCCATTTGCTCCAGCACTGGGCTACCACAACAACACACAAACTCACTCACAGTGCAAGGAAAATATAAGCACTTCATTTCCCTTCAAGCACTAGTTAAATATAGAAAAATTATTTTGAAATACAAGTATCTAAATTAAGAGTACATTATTTGATACACCTAAGGGAGGAAATGTTACAGTTTTTATCCATATTTCATTTTGGGTTTGTAATAGACCATCTTTAGATGAACCAGGATTAAATATTTGCATTCAGCACACCTGTAAATGCTCCAGCTGGGTCCTGTCAACCCGAACACCACAAATGGCTTGCAAAATTCTGATTACTAAATGCATATTAAATCAGCATTAACATTTTTCCCTGAAGAATTATATAGCAGTGCAGCAGAGTTAAATAAGAGTTTAAAAATAAAGACTTAACCCAGCCACTTCATCATGGTAATGCTGTATTCCATTCTCCTATGAACGTCCCCACCCTGTAATTTTTGATTAAGGTTTCTACTTTTCTCCTGTACATTTAACCAACAATTTAAAGCAGTTAGTAAAGGAGTGTTTAGACCAACAACAGACAATCAGAAGAAAAATACACAGATATATTTTGCTATTGCTTTGTAAGATATGGTATAGCCCGATCAGTGCATACCACTCCCACACATGAGAGTTATAGGAGAACACCAAAATGTTGAAATGGTTCTGCTGAAGAGCAAAAACAGCCTTGGGACTCCAACCTGCAAACATTTGTTCCCATGATTAACTATTCTACCAAGAGGAATTTCATTTGAATCATTAAGAGTACTCAAAGTACCCAAGTTAAATACATGCATAAGTATTGACAGGCTTGGACTTTGATGTGACCCAAGGAAACAGCAAAGAAATTCAGTCCCTATTTTTTTTTTGTCCTCAACTGAGCTGATTCCTATCACTAACAGAAAGGATTTGCTCAGGAAAAAGATGAGTCATTGGGTGGAATCTTTCACTAGGTACACTGAATTTTAGTTCAGATTTTTAATTTGAAGAAAAAGTTATCTCTCTCCCAACAAAAGCAGTATAAAGAGAACATGTGTGCAAATTGGAGCCCATAAAATAACCATATATAATATTAAATATTTGCTTATCTTCTTATGTTAGCTTGGCAGGAATTAAATTTGCTACTCATGACTACTGCTGACATTCCAGGTTCATGCCAAGAAATGTATTTACTACCACACACTGCCATCTTTTATATAACATAACATATGTGTGTTTATATGCATATACATATATGTATACACAGTCAAAAAAGAGCTGTACCATAAATAATAAATCAAGTGAAAGTAATATTTAACCCACACACCCCAAACTTGCTAATAAACACGTGCAATGTGTAGACAAAACCTATGCTAGACTTTCATCATGATGTAATTGCTCTTTCAGATCAAACTGAGAAAATTAATATGCCAGCCTAACTAACATGGGCTCGGCTAATTTGGCCAAAACATTAAATTTCTCACTTTCTTTCTGCAATAAAAATATTACTGAAAAACCCCAATTATGTAAATAAGGTAGGAATAAATAAAGTGTTGAAAACATACACCAGTTTCAATGGAAGAGGAACACACAGGGGTATGAACTCTGCTTCTCAGTCAGGCTAATTCTCTGCTGGGAGCAAGAGTGCACAGGTCAGGGGATGCCAAAAAGGCACAGCTCTCCAAATAGAGAGTGGTGGGTTACAGGGGAGAAGTATCCTTTCTCTGCTTAAAATAATACCATGCAGTAAGTATACAGTCTTAAATATTTAAGACATTTTCCCCATGGATGACATACATAATTTGATATGTTATTTTGCACATTTCCTTCAAATTCCAGTATTTGAATTAAGTCAGTTGTAATTTGCTATTTCTCCACAGGAGATTGAACAGACATCAGATATTTCACTTATCTGTGACTGTGTTACTTTCTAAAAGCATCAACCAAAAACCAAACATGCTTCCAAAAAATTCCCTGATGTTCCATGTCTCCAAAAGATCATGGCATGGGCCTCAGCATAGCCCAGGGCACAACAGCCATGGCACAGACTCGGACAGAGCCCAGGCCCTGGGAGATACTTGCATTCTCTGCTGCTCAGGAAGTGGGATGTGGTCAGTGCTGAGCTCAAGAGCCAGGATTTACCTCTCACTTCTGCATCAGGGCTTGAGAGGGCTCTGTATCCAGATGCTCAGGGGCTGTGTTGGTACCAGATGTCCTCTCACAGCACTTTTGAACTCCTGTACTTGTTTTGCTCCACAAAAAGGGCATCAACTTGTGTAAAGGGGTTCTCACCTGCTGAAACACTCCCTGGAGTCACTGGGGGGGTGACACTTGGTGTAGTTTAGAGAAGCTAAACCAAGCCCCAAAGCAGTTATGAGCAGAGACTGCCATTTCTACACCACTTGTGCACCCATCTATTGACTTGATTCTTTGGAGTCTGGTGCAGCTCACCTGTACCTGAGCTTGGAGCCCAAGCAAGAGCTGCAGTGAGGTGTAGAGCAACCAGGAGAAAGGCCAGTGTGCTCCTCATGTCAAAAATGTCTCTGGTCAACATCAAAAGTTTGTGTAGTCTAATTCCACATCAATTATACAAATTAATGTAAAATTCGCCATAAAAGAGAAAATCAAAACACTTGGGTCAATATACAAAATTCTGCAGAGTGCACCCTCAGGATTTCCTCTAATGAGATAGAGCAAAATGCCCATAAAATGTGGACAGCTGGTAATAACATCATGGCAAGGAAGCCTCTATGGATTGCTTAGAAGCTCAAGTACATTTCAATTTAAAAATGCTTAAGCAAACTACATAAACTGAGTGCAAATCATATTTCCTTCTAACTAAGAAAAACTACTCACAGGGAGACTGGGATATACAGTTTTAGAATTTGTTTGCATAAGAAAGATACATCCTAAATTTTGTAATATACAGTGTTAAGAGTATATATTTAAAGAAGCCTTTAAAATTCCTCATCCTGCTCCTTTAAGTGTTTCTTAAATCAGCAGAGCGAGAGGCCTTGATGTCAGCAGCTCTGAGGAAGCACAGCTCCCTGTTCCTCCAGTGAGAGCTGTGCAAAGCTCAGGGCTTCCCAGGAGGTACCCATGGAGCAGGGATGCTCCCTGGCCTGCTGGGAGCTGGTGGCTCTTGTTCTGGCACAGCTGCTCCTGCTGCACAGGCTGTTTTCTTCTTCATGTGAAAGTCTCAAAATCTGACCTAATTTAAATTTAAGTTGAAAATCACAACTGCCATTTTGATAATACACTAAAGCCAGGACTAGACATGCAAACTATTGGTTTCTGTCTGTCTCTCCAGATACAAGCCAGCTACAATTTTGGAAACAAAGCTCTTTTGCTGCCACCAAACGTAAGGGCTGTAAGTGGATAAACCGGTAACTTCTGTAGTAGGAATTTCAAAAATCAGCATTTCAACATAGAGCTCATAAAAAGCAGTCATCTATCTAATAAGAAAAATCCATTGTGGATTTTTTCAAATTTAAAGTAATTTATCAGCTCCTGAGGGGTCTTGGGAGTGCACTTGTGATGTTCCTCTGGCATAAAGTCATCCAGGAGGTATCTTAATCAGTCACTGAAGAAACTTTAACCAATGGGATTTTGGGGTCCTTGGGTTCTCTGGAGACATCAAAACATCTCTCAAGCTCCACCAATCTTTGCAGCAGGATAAATAGCAGAGGGAAAGAGATGCATCCCATTCCTGCAGTCCTGAATGTCCCTTGAGCAAGCCCAGACAGGGCTGGTTGCACTTGGGCAGAGGGACATAGCAGAGGCAGCAGGAGTCACCTCCCTCCCCTGCTGTGGCTCAGTGACCTGAAGGAAGGTTGTAAGCTGGGGGTCAGTCTCTTTCCCCCAGTGACAAGAAACGGGACAAGAGGAAATGGCTTCAAGTTGCCCCAGAGGATGTTTTATCCCCTAATTCAGTATTTCTAATTGGAAAATTTCTTCCCCAAAAGGCTTGTCAAGCACTGGAACAGGCTGCCCAGGCTTCATCAGCAGTGGTGGAGTTGCCATCCCTGGAGAGATTTAAAGCATGTGTAGATGTGGCACTTAGGGACATGGTCTAGTGGTGGCCTGGGCAATGCTGGGTTAATGGTTGCACTTGATGATATCAAAGGTCTTTTCCCACCTAAGTGATCTGTGAGACACTGAACATGGTGCCATATGGCCTGGAATATCCCTTTGGCCAGTTGGGACCAGCTGTCCCTGCTATGTCCCCACCAATCATCTCTTTCCCACCCAGTCTGTGCAGTGCCACAGCAGAAGAAACAGTCCTTGACTGGTACAAACCCTGCTCAGAAACAAGTGAAAACATCACTGTGGTATCAGCATTATTCTTATCCTCAATCCAAAACACAGCACTGGTAGTACTGGGAACAAAATTGACTCAATCCCAGCTGAAACCAGGACAACAGGAATCCCTGCCCATTCAGGGACAGTTTCTTCCCTGCTCTGTGTCTGCCAGTAATGGGGACCAGAGCAGCAGGAGGAGACGTGTGGGAGCTACAGCAAACAGCTATGGAGCAATCTTCTTGTAAGAACAAATTCTTCTGAACCCTTAGCCTAGAATCTGAATGTCTGCACTTGCATGTGTTCTGAGCTTTTAAGAACATTTGGCTATATTTTAATACATGTAATGATTTAATTGTAATAGCTGTCCATGGGGTGTGCTTTTTGTATAAAGAAGTCCCAAAGTCTGGTTACTTGCAGGATTTAATTAACAACTACCTGGAAATTCTTACTTGAAAACTGACCAATTTACTGAGTGTGCAGGTGACTGTCACCTGCAGGGTTGTGAAAGAGTCACTAAAATCATTTATGAAACTTAAAAAAAAAGGAGAAGAGAGTGCCTCTCCTCAGTTTCAAGCTGATGAATGACATATGTGAGTGTGCCCTTAAACAAATAAACAAAACAAAAACAAAATGAAAAAAGGTTTCCTGATTAAATAATGAGCTATTGCCTGGAACAGCAAAAGCACATAAACAAATACAGTGACTATGAGAGCTAAAATGAGGAGAGAAAACTCTTTCAGTAAAGAGCAGGATCCTCTCCAGAGCACGAGCTGGGAGCAGTAAGCTGAGCCCACGTCATCAGCATGGTTGGCATCAGCTACTGCTGAGGCCATTAGTTACTAAAATGTGCTGACTTTTTTTTAACACTGACCCAAGTTCCTTCCATCTCCTGGAGTGCATTCCTCCTTTTTTCTTTTTTTTTTTTTTTTTTTTTTTTTTTTTTTGNTTTTTTTTTTTTTTTTTTAATTGTTGTGGGTTTGTTTTGGGATTTTTTTCAGTGGCAACAAAAAGAGGTGGAACAGGTTGATACGGTGATGGCATCACGTGTTGATCTCCTGCTTCAAACAAAAGATGCACACCCAGGTATCAAAATAAAGTGAACTTTGTTTTACACTGCTTGCCTGACTTTCCCTTGCCTTTTACCCTGCATAGTTGTACAGAACTGAGCCAACAGGATATAAAATGTTACCCAACCAGAACTGTCCACAATGCAGACATTTGATACCCATATTGCCTCTTCTTGTTTCTGAAGTCCTTTTAGAAATGTCCTTTCTACCTTAGCCTTCCTTGTAATATTTAAGTCATTTTAAAAAGAGAAACAGACTCCCATCTAACTCACACTGTCAGACCAGCAAAGTCATTTTTCTAGGATAGCTTCCCTTCCTCTCTGTCAAAGGACAAAAGACCATGGCAGGTCCCAAAGCAGGTGACTGACTTGCAGAAACGTTTTGTGTGATGAGGAAACCCTTCTCTGTTAAGCAAGAACAGCTGCAGCTGCTACAGAGGTACCATCATTATATACAGTATTCTTTTAAAAGGCAGAGTTACAATATCCATGTGCAACTTATAGCTTCCACACCATCTGTATTTTAACGTTGTCCAACCAGAAGTATGTCAGTGTATATATTATTCATAGGGATTCCAAACTTCTAGATGTCTCAATCTGGGAAAACAAACAATATTCCCCCTGTTCCCTCCAAGCTTCCCATTTCCTACTTCTGCAAGGCAATAAAAATACTTGCAAAAGTTTTTGGACACTCTCCTATCTTTTCTCCCGTTTGAGGAGAAAAATAAATGTTCTTCAGATTCCTTATAACAGAGAGAGGTTTAAAATAGTTTCTAAGAGATTTTATAGCATCTTAAAATATTCTCTTTTATCTTTTATATTTTTCTTACAGTGTCTGTAGATTATAGGCTGAGTTTAAAAAACCCTTGGGTGCTACTTTTGGAGTTGAGAGTATGCATATGGTGCACACATTTCCAACTAAGTGATGACTTCCATGAGACGTAGTACTACATGTGGGTGGGATGCTGGCAAGTAACAGATTTTAATGTACAATTCAAATAAGGGCATGAAAATCCAAGTTCTGCAATAAAAGAAACATGTCGAAATTCAATGGGAGAAATTTAAAGTTATTTATTCTGAGCCTTCAAAAGAGCTGGGAATTTTGGTTCTGTCCTGAGGCTGCACAAAATGGCTACATGGAAAATCTGTCTCCAACCAAATCTGCCCAGGACTGCAGGCATCAGGCTGGTTTTGTGATGTCATCTAGAGTATTGTTTCACAGAAAATATGGAATTGATTGCATTTTGCTAAGTGAAGTGGAAACAAAGCGATTTCTCGTGCTCAGATGTAATCACTTCAAAATTAGGGCTAATACATCTCTCTACCCTCAACAGGAGCCTCTCTACCTGTCAGTGCCTCCAGCAGCCTCAAACGAGGTGTGCAGATGTCACCATGCTGGGCAGTAGCCCTGGCCACAGCAGGATGGGGACAGTGTGGTCTTTTGAGCTGGAGTAGCAACACTACCCAAATTCTTTGCCCAAGGCACTGACATAATTAGGGATGGCTCTGATCATTAGTGCTGGAGAAGCAGTTATATTGTTTAGCAATTTATCCAGTACAAGCAACATGCTCAGCTCTGTACAGTAATAGCTCACATTTATTTCCTTCCCCAAGGAAAGTATAGATTGACCACACCACGAAATGTACTGTGACTGGGACATTGTGTCCCAAAAACCTTGTAACATGCTCTGGTCTTTGTTTGGTAGGCACTGTTACTGAATTGTGTTATAACTCTACATTAATAAAATATTTTTAGGTCTTTAAGAGTGCTGACAGCATAGTACATAACAGATAACCACTAGATTCTTGAAAGCTTAGCATCAAGTTTGTACAGATCCAAGACAAAATTCTTAAAGGAAGTATTTGTTACAAAGACAGTTCCTGAAGAAAGAAAAGTAGGGGTCTGTTTACTACAAAAATGGGAAGATGTTCTCGCAAATGGAGGGGGTGGGTGGTGACAGCACAGGGCATAGGAACGTAAGTGGGAGAGGGATGAAAAATTTGGGGGATGTGGGATTACGACAGAGCAAGAGGTTATGTAAAACTAATGAGACATGCAGAGCCCTAAAACCACATGCTATTACCCAGGGATCAAATCCCACAAACATCCCATGCAATTTAAGAAAATCATTTTTTCTCATCACATCTAAGACATACAGTGTAGTAGGAAAATAGTGTCTCCTTTTTTTTTTAAGCTTGGCACACCATCAAAGTCTCCCATGAAGTCAAAGAAAAGCACCTCCACCCTACACTGAGGCTTCTACACGGGGAAAGAAAATAGGTTCCCTTCACTGGCTGTTTCTACCAAAGAAAGCAGAAACCAGGTGGGAGACACACACAGAGCCATCAGCTCTTCCCATTCCACCTTAATTAAGCTGGAATTCAGCCAGAACAACGTTATCAAAACCTGAGGTGATCCAGCCCAAACCCTACACAAAGATGACACTTTTGGAAGCCCACCACTTCCTCAAGATCTCTCTCAGAAGGGCTGTGCCTCCCAGTAGCCCACTGGGCCAGGGCTTTGGTGGCTTCCCAGCCAACAGTGGAGGCCTGGCCTCGCCCTCGGCTGCGAGCTGGCGGCTCCCAGGCCAACGGGGAATGGCTGCAGACTTGAAAGACACGCTGCTTAAAAGGCTCTCTCATGTTTCAGCTGACCATGTGTTTTCTCTTAGTACCCTGTGAGTTCAAATACCTCTGTATAACAGAAGTCAGACTGAAAAGGCATTGTGCATAAAATAATTCTTATCCGCGTTGGTACGAGCCTTTGTGCTCTTTAAAAGCATATACAAGTAGGCAGGGTCCTATTTGCACTGCTCGGTCCATAGATTGCATCTTGTTCAAATTCAGTGATAAAAAAAAAAAAAAGGGGGTTGTAAAGGTTTTCTTTTAAACCTGATCTGTAGCAGCACAGAAATATTTAACAACATCCACATCATTCATAGGTAACTATCTTTTGAGAAAGACCAGATTTCTCTCTCTTCCCGTGAAACGCTGCCAACCCAAGTGCATTTGCCAACAGCAGGATCAGGCTCAAGGGAATGACAGAGTTTGCAACAGCATCCTACCAGGTCCTAAAGCCAATTCCAACCCACAGCTGTTTAAAAAAAAAAAAAAAAAAAAGCAGAGCCAGTTCAGAACTCTTTCAGTAGTATTGAAGGATGCAAGTGTACCACTGGCAAGAAACCAGAAATATGCTAACAAGGTGTTTGGTGAACACACCCCAACTCAGAAAAAGTATTTTTTATCTCTGATTTGTATTACTTATTTAGTGTTACTGGTTTTACACTGTATTCAATGTGCTCAGAATTCCAATAAATGAACAATCACTGAAGTAAAACTTCCACACAGAGTGTGTCGGCACTGTAGCAAAATAAGCTGGTATTGATGCAACTCAGAAACTCAGGCTTCTTGTAGACAACAGCTTAAGAAAGAACTTTGATTAAATTGAGAGGCTGATATGTTACTATGCTTTCTACAAATTTAGTCATTGTCCACAAGAAAAAACTTTCTGCAGCATTCCTCAAATGAATTTATACTGCAACCTCTGGCATTTTCTCACAGACATCACTTAGGACAATGTGGTGGACTCTGCATATTTGATCTGATCATTTACTTACCAAGCTAAACCAGTTGCTCACTCACTGCCATGGGACCCAGGGAGCAGCTGAGAGGTGTCTGCACTGATGCTTTTAGGTACTAACACAAGGAAAATTGTAATCTTCTGGTGGAGGCTTTCCAGCCTTGCCAATACATAGTCTAAAACGAGCTGCAGACACACAGACACACACTTTCCCCCAGGCACCCTCAGACCGGGGTGGTGCAGCAGGTTTGCTTTCAAGACTCAGGAGCCTTTTGGAGCAGAGCCTCACTGTGCAGCACTGTCTTCCTCCACAGCCACCACATTCTCCCCCTTGCAGCCCTGGCATGCCTTTGCCACAGCCATGTACTCTTTTTTTCTATTAAGAACATCCCATAATACAAACAGGATTGCTGACAGTGCCCACTGACTCCAGAATCCTCGAGATCCATGTTTAGCTTAATGTCAGCCATTAGGGATTCAGCCAGTCATCCAAACAGGTCTGAAATAACTTTTCTCCTGCCTCTCTCCTGCTTGGTAGCCAGTGTCCAAGAGCCAGAGAGGACAAGGATGTGTTTTGAGGCAGCAAAAATAAAAATCTCTTGGGCTACCAGGAGTCCTTTCCCCAGACCAGGTCAGTAGGGCTGGGGGAGTTTTGCCTTCTTCTGCACCTTGGGGCATTTGGCTGCTGAGCCACCTGAGCAAATCACCTGCAGCAGCTCACAGCTGCCAAAGCCTTGGGGAGGGCAGCACAAGGGGGGTCCTATTATCTACCTGAGGTTTAATTTCCCAGTTTCTCCTAATCAGCCTTAGTGAAGCACCTCACTGCTACAATCATATTATTATGAGTACTGAGCCCGTTCCCTGGGTTGTGCTGTGGACTTCCTTAAGAGTCTGCATGACCTGATGCTCTCCTATGGAGTTTTGGAAACTCTGAATTCTTATAAAATCCATACTGACATCCTATTGTCATGAAAATTTTTATCTTGAAAGAAAATTCCAGTGTCATGAAAACATTTACAATAATTATTTCTACATCTGAGCAGTGGTTTACAGAGGGATTTTTCATTTGATAAAAATCAACCTACCCACTTCGTTAAGCAAAATGTTCCCAAGCAAAGGCAAGCCTTGCTCAAGAGCAGCAAAGATTACTAGAGCTTGTATTGCTTGTATTTGAGCCAGAAACTATTAGTTATAAGACAGTTATTAATGTGCACCTTTAATACCCTGACTCAGCCTTCTGTGTGTTTCTTTCCCTTATACTTCACTTTATACCATCCATCCTCTCTGCTCACACAGAAACCTGAGACTGGCAGCCTTGAAGAAGCACGTTAGCTGGAAGAGTTAGAGGTATATTCCAGATCTCATGTATTAAATTCCCTCAGCCTGCTGACCTCTTCTATTCCCAGGGAAAATGGAGGCTGCATCACTGGGCAGGACTTCAAAACAATTAGGGACAGGGATCAGACACCACTGCACCAGTGTTTAATTTCTTTTCTCAAAGAAAGAAAACCTACAAGACATGCTTCAGTTCTCATTTGCAGCTTTTCTGGAGCACAACACGTTCTGTGTTGCTATGGGTTATGAACACGAGTTGGGGAAATTAAATAAGGACCTAATCCAAGCACCACTCAGTTAATTAATGCTGTGCTGTTAACAGGGCTATAACTGCATGTGTTTCATGAGAATTAACAAGATTTGTTTGCATTAGCATGGTCTTACATCTCCCAGGTGACAGCAGGAACCATGAAACGGGGATTTGTGCTCTGCTCTGGCCACTGTCAGCAGTGCCAGAGGGGCTGGGCAGGGACACTGGTGCCTGGGGGTTCTTGGTGTCACCCATCACCCCCAGCACCCACTCAGGGAGGGCACAACTTGCACCCACTGCACCTCACAGTGGGGAGCTGCTGATGACTTGGCACACACAGAGGGGAGATGACCCTCTGGCCTCGTAATTAAATGGACTAGAACTGAACTTGCAACAAAAATAAACACAGCAAGTACACAAATCAGCAACACTTGCGTGACTTTATGAAGACAAAAATCAAATTACTTCAAGATGATCCTCACAATTACGTTAGCAAGTTCAATAGAGCATCGAAGTTGACAGCTGTAGCTTTGTGTGGTGAGGAGCTGCAGAAGGCAGTGACAGAGTTCTCTGGGCTTCAGCAGGGCCGGGCTGAGCCCCTCTTCCCTGCCATTCTTCAGCCATTACTCACACGAGTGCCATGAAGATTTTCATCATACGGTATTGGGAAGAAAGATAGAAGAGGAGCTCTGCTTTGTATCTGGCACTGGTTAGGAGAGACTTCTACTCCTTTTAGTTCGTGATTCCCTCCATTTTTCCCTCTTCAGTTGTTCCTCTCCCCAACTCTGCAAACTCCTCCAAACACAAGTTTTATAGCCCTGACCGCTCATTTGATGTGGACTACACAAGGATTAGCCAGATGACACAGGCCACGTTACGGGGCAGATTTCTGTAGATCTGAGATGAGGTCCACATATTCCTCTAGTTTGCTCATTTGCAAACATCTGTAGCAGAACGCAGTGATCTTCCACTAAAAAAAAAAAAAACCTCACACAAATGGAGCCAGTTCCATTTGTTTTCCATATATGGGAAGAACTCTCTCTAAACAAATTTAATTCTTGACTCCAAGTGGAATTGAAGATGCTTTTCAGATAAGAAGTGGTAAAATAAAATCACAAAAGATCACAGAAGATGATGTTGTTATTCCCTTCCTGCAGCATTCATCTAATTTTATGTTTTGCATTGGGGCAGTTTGGCCTTCTCTAAGACCAGAGAGACAGCAGACAAACAGCAGTTGAGCGGTGGTTAGACTGCACTCATGTAACCCAGCAATCATAACTCAAGGGAGAAAATGATTTCCTGTCAGAAATATAGACTGAAACTGCCAAGAAAATCTCTCCAAAGCTACAAACTTATCACCATTCACCCACTAGACTTGTGATGAAGAGAAAAATCAAAATTGCACCACTTAGTAAACCACGGATGGAATACCACGCAGAGAGAAAGAAAAGAAGGCATAGCCATGAAGTCAGCTTGAGTTCTAGTGAACACTTTGTTCTGAAATCACATTTCCAAAAAAATCAGAGAAGTAGGTAAAAATACTGTTGCATTTGCCGCCTACCCACTGTGACATTTTTTCCAGACAACTGGCAAGATTTCGCTTGAGCTACAAAGCCATATCTTAACAATCTTGTGGATTCACTCGTCTCTCCACCCTTGGTGCCAGAACATTCATGTGTGATGAGGGCTTGGGCTGGCTTTAGGACACAGTGCCCATGGCGAGCAACCCAGGGAGCACCAACCTGGGAGCGAGTGCCACCCAAGGGTTCAACCCTCCCCAGCTGCACTCCAACCTTCCTCAGGTTCATACCACAACTAAAGTTCTTACAAAATGGAATAACCAAGAAAAGAAGGTCTGAGAGGCGATGTCCCCAGGGCTTTTTCAGAAGTATTTGCCCAATGACAGCAAATTTCTCTGCCTGGGAGAGGGTCTTCTGCTCCTTTGGTGCCAACAGTGGGAAAATGGAAAAAAGCCTGCACGGTGTGATTTCCTGATTAAGCTGCTCATAACCTGTAACCTTCTTGGTCTATTCTAATCTATTTTGTTCTATTGGGTTTTTCTTTTCACAGTTGCATCTGCTGAGCCCAAAGGAGATCCAATCTATAACTGGATGGCTGGTTGATAGCCATATTACAAAGACTTTCAGATGTGAAACCCTTGTCCATTTTTTCACACTGGTATCCATAGCAGAAAAAGGATCATTATTAATGCATTATCTCATGTATTAATTCAACATCCCAGAGAAAAGCAGACTGGAAATTCAATTATCTATTGCCACAAGTCACTTTGTTACACCATGAAAACAAAACACAAAGCAGATTGATTTTTTTTTTTTTAATAGAGCTCCAGAACACAAAACTTATCAAGAAATGAGAAGCACAGTAAGAGCTGAATCTAACTATAAATTCTGACATATATCCACTTATAATGATTAATGACTAAGAAAAAGAAAAGAGAGGCTGCATGCACAAATGCCAGCCTGGACTGACATTAAGACATATAGCTATTTTAAATATTTTCCCTTCTAATTACCTGTGTCTTACTACTGCAAAATATTCACCATACAAAACCCAATTGGCTCTACAGCCTCTCTCAAAAGCAGCAGGCAGTCAAATAAGCTCTGAAAAGCCAATTCAAATGCCACAAAGTAAAACAGCACTGCTGTTTCTCCCATAGAAAATCCAAATAAAGCACATTTACTTCTCTTGGGAGTATAAGACAGAGGTATTAACACCACAGCAGAGTTTTTCTACAGCAATATGTACACAGAGACTGAGTGCTCCAACCTGCACTCACTACTACAGCCTCCATTATATTTGCTTATATTTCAGTGGGAGCACAACTCACTTGACTCAAGGAAAGCGCTGTGGCCACACTAACTCAGCTCGTTCACCATTCCAGGAGTCATCTCCAAAAGACACAAAGAAGACAGAGCTCAAGAGTTCACTAGTAAATGGCAATCAGGATACGCCACTTTGTTCACTACTTTCCAAGGACCAAAATCATCTTCCTGGGCAGAATGGCTGATTTTAAGAGGGCTTCATAGCTAAAGCACGGTGTTTCACACTCTGCATGACCAAGACAACCACTTACACAGACCAAAACCACCAAGCACACAGTGTCAGGGGCTGTGTAGGGTTTTTTCGAGGTGTGTGAGGCACAGTACAGGTCACACCATGGGTCCCAGCAAGGGCACATCTGGCAAAAAGCAGGGGCCTAATGAGAGGAAACAAACCCCAAATGCCACTGAGACAAAAAGTTTGACAGTATGTTTTGGGATCTCAAGGTGCCCTCTTTGCTGTCCATGACCATTCAAGATGAAAATAGTATCATTTGTCACTGGTTCCATGCCACGTAGCACATCTGGAATCAGGGTGTTGGCGGTGTTTGTGTTGTGCTCTCAGCAGGAGACAATTTGCTGGTAGAGATCATGTCAGCACTGCTGGAGATGAAAACATCCAAAATAGTGTCCATGACTGGCAACTTTTATTTTGCAACATATGTCAAGCTCCTGCCTGTGACGTGGCACAACTAACTATCGTATGATGTAAGGGCTACAGCACATATTTTAACATACAATGCAATTGTCTGGGAGAAGTTAATGTGACTCCCCACTGCGAGACACATTTCATGACAACCAAGTCCTGAAAAGTGCTCTTGCTCACTTGAAAAGGAGCTGAAAGGGCTTCTCACGAGGCAAAAATTTCCAGAAGAGAACTGTAAGCGGAAAACCTTTAAGCAAACACCAATATTAACCAAACTGGAAGCAGAATTACTAGCTTGGGTTGGGCCTCCTCAGAGTAATGAAGCAATTCCCTTAGAAATGCCTCTATATGTTCAGAGCCTGCTCTTAAAGCAGATTAGCCATGTTGTCATCTTATGTGAATACCAGTCTTTGCTTGGGAAAATGAATTAGGACCACACCAAAATGACTCCAGTGAAGGGCTCTCAACAGCCCTCATAACCTCAAGGATGCTGTTAGAACAGCAAAAGGAACCAGCAAAATGCAGACTGGTTTCCCAAGGCTGTTTTACTGCAAAGCAAAAACACAGTTTATGAAGGTGAAACACACCAAGGAAATGCTTCCATCAGGCCCCAGCGTGGGGATGCAGTTCCTCAAGGAAAGAAAGTTCTTCTTCATCCCTTCCAACATGGACCTCAGGAAAAAAAATCCCACATGATGTGAGTCATCTTCTCATTCAGACATGAATTCAGTTTAGCCTTGCTGGAAGGATGATCTAACCCTTACCTTCTCCAGACTTTCTCAACAGGGGATCAAGGCACAGGGTAGAGAGGAGCTCAGTGACAGAGGTGAAAAGAGGAAGGAAAAACATACACAAACACACAGAAAAGTGATAATTCTGGAGCTTTCCGCCAGGAAGCCCTGTGCAACAACAACAAAAATATCCCAGGGGTTCCCTCTCTGCTCTGGCTCCCTGTGAGGAGCCACTTTAAAGCTTTTAGAACATTTGCAGAGTTAGAGAGAAATGGTTTTTGTTTAACTTCAGCTACTTCAGAAATGCCTGGGGCCTGAAGAAACATATTTTTGGATTGCTCCTAAAGAACAGGCTGAACTTTGAAGTTTGGGGAAATTTTTTTTTCAGATCAAATGTTAAATTAATAAATACCAACATGACAAATCAGCCTGAGAACTGGGGAAAAAAAATTAACAATCACTAAAAAATCTTCTTGGATTAATTAATTGTGGCATATTGTTACTTACTCTAATATGTTGATGGGTCTGGCACTTCAAGTCCCATAAGCCACGCTGCATATGTGTTTTTGTGTCCCAACTAAGCACTTTTGATGCTATTGCCTATTTTTCCCTACAGTATAAAAGGCATATCATCACCAGCGTCAGCCTGGGTAAGAATGAGATCATAGCTAGTGTACTTATGGACGGTTTAAGAAATGCACACAGAAATTCAAAGCAGCTGGAATCTAAAAGACTTTGTACACAGCTTATTTATAACAGAAATTTCACCAGGGCCACTGAATTTACCTGGCACTTTCCTGTTGATTGAGGTGTCCCACGTGACTTATTTTCCCTTCACTGTATTGCAAGGAATGGCTGGATAAGGAACTCTTGAGTCCGTGGGAAGTTGTGGGTCAGTCTGCTGCAAGCCACACACAAACTATTAATTACAGCTATGTGGTCAGAGCCCTCTGCTAACACTGCAAACAGGAACAGGATCCTGCCAGTATTGCCACATCCACATTTTTATATTCTTGCCTCAATTTTCCTCACCCTATTTTGAGAAGAAAAACCATGATTCATTCCTAATAGGTGCCCCTATTAAATAATTAAAAAGTGATAATGTAAAACAACCTTTTTCTATAAATACCAGTAAACAACAGTTTGCTCACTGCTGTAGTTCCTTACCATCCTGGGGAACTGTAGAGGGGGAAATATTCAATACACTTTTCTGTAGATTTTAGGGACAATTTTTTCAGGAATCTGAGGACTGTGACTCCTCAGCAGTCCAGAAGTGTACCTACAGGAACCACTGGAGCAAGTTAACTTCTCCCAGGATAACTTATTTATTTTTTAAAATATTAATAAAACTCACCCTCTCAGATCCTAGCCTATTCTCATTAACACCAGCCAGGTTAATTGCACCAGGATATTCCTGCCATGGGATGGAGCTGAGAGAGGAGAGCTCCTACTGATTTTCTCCCTGGGGACTCCTACAGCAGAATCACCTCCCTGGATGGGGGTCCTGGTGGAGGGCCAGGTCCTGAGCTGGCACTGATGGACAGGGTGCTTTGATTAACACCACAAGCCCCTGACCCAGAACATCAGCGCCCTGAGGAGGATTCCAGCAAACATCTGTTACCATTAAAGATCTCTGGTTGAGATCTACACCCCAAGAGGGCCAGGGCTGAGGCATTGCATAGTTCCTCTCTGAGGCTGAAACAGCACACAGATTTGAATGTTAGTGGAGCAACATTTAAGGGAATCGGCATCAGAAGAAGGAATGAGGAATGTGAAGCTGTTCATTTAGTGGTTTCTCTAATGCTTCTCCATTTAATATTTGCAAATTTAATATTTACACATGCAAGCCTTACAAAAATTATGTTACAAGGAACAGCTTCTGTACTTCTTATAATAAACAACCAACCAAAAATACATGGTATGTATAGCAGTGGGTTACAGCTGGGATCCTATATTACTTCTTAGAGTCACTTATCTAAGATCTAGTATCTATAAAAAGCCTCTCTGTTTGCTATTTACACAGGTGTCCTGGAGCATTATATAATCATGTAGCAGATCAACATAGCCTTAGGATCTTAAAGTATAATAAAAGTACATTAGGATCATGACGTAGAGGGAAAGAGTTGGCTACCATTTGACACTAGTCTTTTATTCCTTCCAGAAGTTCACCTGGACATGGAGGATGGATGTCTTTAGTTCTTCATCAGAATAAGACAAAGAAAACATATCTTTTTCTAATCTTGCTTGCCTAGATTTTTAAAATGTACAGTCAAGCTGGCTCCTCTCAGAAATGTTTAAATTTTGCCGCTCTTATTTATGCTATGTGGTTCCACTAAACTTGGCAACAGATCTCCTACAGTAAGGTCCACAAGCCAGGGTCTGGCAAGATCTGTACTTTCAAGAGTCAGACTTTAAAAAAGTAAAGCCATAGTAACTTAAAGTATTCAAAATATACACCACCAAGGAGGACAACGCAACACAAGAGATGACAGAGTCGACACAAGGCATAGATGTCTCCACATATTTTATAACCACAGGGAGGATCAGAAAATATATTACAAATTAAAGCAGATCCTATGATTAAAATGCCCTCCAGGAAAGGCATCTATCATCCCTTACACATACAAAAAAAAAAAAAAGAGATGGTGATGTATTATCCATAAAATCCTCCACAATGACTAATCTATCATTTCAGTCAGCCAAATACTGGAGACAAGGTCTGAATCCTAACAAGGTAACAACAAAATCCACTAGAATGTAAGAACAAGGGACATATCCAGTTCCTACTGCATCTGGCTTCATTAGAGCTTATTCTGCTTTTAATCTGCTGTAATAAAGTCCTTACGTTTGAGCAAAGATCTTAGACTTTGACATGCTCATATGGAAATATATATTGCATGCAAATGACATGGCAAAGGCAGCACAAGTACATCAGACCTTCTGCTTACTATGAATGAATTATGTCCTCCATTCATGAAGCCCTAGTGTCATTCTTTTCCAAAGCATCTGCTGTGCAGGATCAACACTGGCTCTTTACGAGACACCATCAGGAGGAATAAACCTCCACCTCCCATCCCCTAGGCTGCATACAGCTGCTGCTTATGCCAAGGCATTGCACCCTCACCCATTATTTTTATCAGTTATTCAGATTCCCATATAAAATAGAAGACTGTAGGGAAAAAAAAAAATCCATATATATGTATATACATGTAATTCAGCATAACTCATAATACCTTTACAAACTTTTTAGAAAATCTTATCATGCTTGCAAGTACAAGCATGTCATCGTGCTCACTGAGGATTGCCAGAGGTCACAAGGAACCAGCAATCCATATAACTACCAAGGAATTGCTCCCAGACCCATCACTGGATTTTGCCTACTTGTAGATATATAAATCAACTGGCACTGTGGCTTAAAATGAACATCTTGTCCTTGACACTAGCAACCATTTGCCTGCTTGACAGCTATAGCAACACTAAGTCCTAAAAAAAAAAGTATTTGCTGCATCTTGCACTGCTCATTTTCTCCACAGTGTATTTTTGGAACTTTTTCTTAGGTTATGGTTTTACTTCTAGTTCTTTAAGTCATCAAACTCGATTTACTTACGGGCCCTTTACCCACAAATGTACTGTGCAAGATGAAAATATCAGGAAATTACTTTCATCCAGGAAGCATAAATGCAGAAACAGACACATTCTCAATTTTATATGAATGGCAATTAACACCACTGGAGACTGCTAACAAAGTCAATGAATTTGCACACCATAACTTGGTTTTTTCCCCCACTTTCTTCAAGTATTACTAGTTCATGTCTCAGTGAGTAACAACTTTCTTTTTCATGCTGTGAATCCTTTTGCCCAAAGAAAAGCACAAAAATACATCTGAACAGTATTTTATAGCATTAATGACCTCAGCCTCCTTGCCCCAGGTAATGGCCAGTTCAAGTTTGCTCAGGGATTACCCTTTACTCCTCCAAGGCTGCTGATTTACAAAGCAAAGAGATACTTGAGAAGCCCTAGCTCTATTTGCCTACTAAGCATTAGCTCTTCTGAGATCAATAGTCAAGGAAAGTTAATCCCAGCCCATACTTGAGAAAACCTGTGTAAAGTTGCAGTTTTCTATATGAAAAACAACAGGAAAACCTACCAGGAGATGAGCTTGCTTCCCCAGGCAAAAGAAGAGGCAGAAAGCAGCAGCAGAAAGCAGCAGCCAATGCTTATGAGACTGACAAGCTGCAGCTGCTGCACTCTGCTAACAACTGCCTGGGAGAAACAGGAGGAAACCCTGAGGGATGGGTGGTTTCTGGAAGTGGTTCTTGCCATGGAACCTGTCACTGAGGCCTGGGAGTCATTGGAGGAACGGCACAGAAATTATCACCTTTTATTGTGAGGACCAGATCCTTTCCTCAGGGTGTTCAAGAAAATGACTTAAAAAAAAAAAAAATTAAGAAAAGATGGATGGTTGGTATGGACTGCTTTATGAAAACAGAACAAAACCAAAAAGAACTGCGAGCCACGATATGAACTCTTCACTGGAGTTTGCATTTTTTGAATTCCTTGCAATGGATCTGGAATAAATCAGCAATGGGTCAAACCGGTTCAGAAAGTGTTTGAATAACTGCCCATGGAGTGGCCAGAGGTTCTCTGTCAGCGCAGTATTTTGACTGCTGCTGTTCAATTACCATTTGAGAAAGCAGGACTGCTGGGAAAGACAACACAAGGTAAACCAACACTGGCTACGAAAGCAATCAGAGCACCAATGTCCACACTGCACAGCCCGGCCCTCGGAGACGTTCCCAAAAGCAGCTTCACCTCATGCTGCTCCGAGCCAGCAGTGCTCCACACAGCCAAAGGTAAGGGGCTGTCAACAAATCAGCAGAGCCCAAAATATCTCATTTTATCTCTGTAATAGAAACAGTAATTGACAAATCATTATTTTACATTTATAAAATATATGATGAGGAACATACCACATGCATTCTAGACTTTCTGTCTGCACTGGAAATCAACTGGGAAATTAGGAGGTATGGCGTAGAAACATCACTACGAATATACTGTGTTACTGCTTTTGCAGCTGCAGCCCCAGAATTTGTTTCACAATAATTCAGTTACCCATGTTTAAACAACCAGCCAGCAGAAGAAAGGCTGATATATTTCATATGCATTCTCTTTGAGCAGGGGGGCCTTCACGTCTGGTCGAAAAATGTCAGGCTCATATGACACCACCAGAGTCAGGAGAGATGCCTAACCATAACTAAAAGCAGAATTTGGCCAACACAATTGGAAAATACCAGCAGAGTATATACAAATGCACACACACAGTCTCATATAAGAGCAGAGCATGAGACAGATTGGATTTTTTAATCACACCTTTAAAGAAAACAACATTTCATGTACAAACCTCTCACTGCGCTCCTACGTGGATCCTTTATCCCGCTGCAACATAAACAGACATACCAGAGTCTGGAGTAGGGAAGAAAGAGTTTGCTTTCTTTCTTTCTTTTTTTTTTTTTTTCCTCATTGAGGATTTTAAACACAATTTTAAAAGCAAAAGAACAGATCTGGCCTGCCTTCTCAATTGACTTCAGTAATAGATAAACAGTTTTAAGGGTACTACAGTCAGCAAGTCCATACCATACATAAGATTTATATTCATATACTTACCTATACTTTTATGAGAGCTTCATTTTTCCTCATTGTTCTCAGTCTCCTCTAGCATACAGCCCAGAAGAAAAAAACTAGACATTTTTCCTGATCACCAAAACCACGTTTTTACCATGAATATCCTAATGGTTTAGATATTATTCCTCAAAACCTCTTGCCCAAAAGAAAGCAGCCTTTCTGTCAGTTTCAGGACCAATTTCTACAACTTTTGTATCATCTTTCTAAGATCATCCTATCAAAGAAATCCTTTGGAAAGGCAAGATTTTAGCTGGCATCCTGCATGCAGTTCCTGACTTGAAGCTGCCATTCTCTTCTTCAAGTCTCTTATCTCTGGTGCACTTCCTGGTAACACCTGAGGGCTTTGGTACTCTGCAAAAACAGAGTGAATCTCAGTATTGGCAAAGCCATAACCAAACACAAACACTTGGAGTTATTACTAAAAAACCAAGATTCTGAAACAGCATTTTTAACAAAATTAAACAGATAAACTTTGGTGCAAATTAAAAACAACTCTCTTGTATCTGAGCCCATAATGACTATTTTGAATACAGATTATTTACTGCTGGCAATAAAGAAGTTTTTTGGTAACTTTTCTGTTATGGGGAAGAGCTTGAATACAATCCAGTCCAAAAAAATGCTGACTTTCCTAAATAGGGGCTGTGTTTTTGCAATAAAGAATACTGGTCAATATACAAGTGGAGGAAAACTGAACCAGATGTCAGTAATAGGACCACAGAACGTTGCATTTGCCCAGAATCGCTATTTTAAACACACAATGTTGGTCTACTGGTTTGTGGGATAATACATTCTTGGCAGCCAGAAGGAGTTTCGATATGTTAGAAGGTTATCCTTGAGAAAAAAAAAAAA
>VXAC01001091.1:982391-994971 GCA_013399225.1 Rhipidura dahli
AAAAAAAAAAAAAATCATGACTTAAGAAACAGTTCAAAGCCAAGCCAGTCTCAAAAGAGAAAGCTTGGGGTTCACATTAATTTTTGTTTCCTGCTTTACCTCCTTAATACGAGTACTTCATTCATCCTTCACTGCACTTTGCCTTCCTGTTTCTTTTTAAGGATCCTTCCATTCCTTCGTGCTCAGTTTCTGCTGAGCTTCCACCCTGCAGCTCCCTCCAGCCCAGGCAGAGTGATGTGCGGGAACCACCCCCCACATCCAGAGCAAACAAACCCAGTGCTGAGGGCTCTTCCTGCTGGGAACCTTTGCTCACACCAGGATCCTGCTGCCCCCCCTGGCATTACTGAAGGAAGCTGCCCCAAAATCCCTGCAGGCAGCCCTGGAAGCCATAAGCACCTAAGTAACAACCCAGGTACCTGTCCACTGACAATTTAGTACTTACCCATCTCTAAAATGCTTCCTAGCTCAAAGTCACAAGGGTTTGTGAGTGATTTTTTGTTGTGTTTCTTGGTTTTGGGTTTTTCTCCCCTTCTACTTAAGAAGTAGTTACATCTGTAAGTCTTCTTAATATTGAAATAAAACTTCAAAATGTACTTTGTATGTTTGGCCAACAAACACTTCCCTGCTTTACCATGCAGTAAATTTAAAAATCAACTCTGCTCATTGTCTTAACAAACCCTCCTCTGAAAGATAATTAAAACCACTTCCCAATATACAACCAAAGTTTTATTTTTATAGTCTATCTTCAATTATGGCATAATCCTTTCTTTTTTTTTTTTAAACCAGTGAAATATACAAATCACACAAGACAGAAATATGTACATTAAATGTACAGAACAGAGGAAAGGACATAGAAGATTTACATATCTGAATGACAAGTAAAATATTTTACATTAAATAGGGTTTGAATAGCTAGGATCATGAGATTCAGTTCTGCTCAGACAGAAGTCACTAAAAAGGAACATGAGGTGATTCAGCAAATGAAAAAAAAAGATAATGGTTTTTGTACAATAAAAACCAAAGTGACATATTCAAGGAATTAGTGCTTTATTTATTTCTCTTACTTTAAAGATATTCTTTGAAAACATCTGAAGATGAGGGGTAAATATGTCCTTGTACAATAAATTAAGAGCAATAAAGCGCCATTAAGAAGCTGATAAATGATCAAGATGAATTTAATGATACA
Source organism: Rhipidura dahli (assembly GCA_013399225.1). NCBI lineage: Eukaryota > Metazoa > Chordata > Aves > Passeriformes > Rhipiduridae > Rhipidura > Rhipidura dahli. The sequence goes on from VXAC01001091.1 coordinate 983,578, forward strand.
GCTTAAAGGCTTGTGAAAAGTCAAGGCTTTAGTACAACCAGGCTAAAGTGAAAGGTTCTCCTCACTTGCCATCTGCAAAACCATTTTCTTTAACTTGCAGGATGGGACTGAGTTGGAAAGTGGCATCTGAACCAAAGATGAAATCCTGTGTAACTACACAGCATGGGGGGAACACATGTTGTTCGACAAATAACAATTTTCTGGTCAAAAACTGCAAAGCAAGGGCCGAATGCAGCACATTTTGGAGTTGGAAGGTGTCTCCTTTCCATAATAATGGAAATAATAATCAATAATGCCCTTAATATGAGAGTGGAATAGAAGCAATCTCCAGACTGGTATCAATTCAAGTGCAGGGTGCTGCCTCTACCAACCACCTAAGGAAGTCCTGAAATTGGGAAGAGGCTTACTTCTTTGTGATTATCCTTAAAACTTTTGAATGTTAAAAGTTCCCAAAAAAATAATTAAAAAAAAAAACATCAAAAGCTTAGAATCAATCTAAACACCTGAAGAGATCTGAAAAGGAAAATAAGGGATGAACTGCCCCTTTAATTTAGATGTTTTATTATTTTCTAAATCATTAAAATATATATGTACAAAAAGCTTTGAAGTATCAGACACCAGAGACCACAGTTCTCCAATATATATGTAACTGCTCGAGTATAGTCTGAACAGTTGTAGTGTATATCTGCAATATATTATCTAAAGCATGTGTATTAAAGACATAGGATGATAAATTTGGTATTGCTGCAACGTTTCATTGAACTATAACAGTCAGTTAATGTTATTAAAATATGAAACTATTGTCTCCTTGAATGAAAGCGTTCCCAAAATCTGCGAAAAAAAGTAAAAATCAATCATTCCACAAGCAGATATCTAATGATTTATTATTTTCTCACATAAAATTAGAGGAGTTATTTGTCAAGCTGTGTTTTGAAAGACAGCCAGCTATTACACCATTTTAAGGCATTTTCAAATTTGGGGAACTATTTTCCATGGGCTTTCCAGGCTGGGACACCAACGCTGTTTGTAAGCATTGCCCAGCTCCAGCGCTCCGGGCAGCCTGCCCCGGGCTGCTCCGGGACACGAGACACCCGAACGTCACAATTAGCTAATGAGGCCACACTCTGCCTTGGAGAATATCTTTATTATTCACCAAGGCAGATTGTTTTTTCTGGGTTTTTTTCCCGTCTTGCTCGGTTTCTGGAACCAGCCCTGGTGACTCAGGGATAGCGCAGTTGAAGCCTTTCCTGATCCTTTGCTCTTTGCCCTCCGGTGACACTTGGGCGACCGACACCGCACCTTGTGATGAACGTACCCCTTATTTACAGAGCCCTACATGCACTGAACAGTTTTATACACCCTATTCTAGGAACTTCTAGTGTCTGAACCTAAAAGTCATGGACAGGTCTGCGTGTTCTTCACATCCATAAGGATTGTTCTAACATCCCAAGCACATTACATAGTTGCTCTGCCTACTGCACATGTATTACGTTCCATGGATCTAAATTAGGATATGTTGGATTTTCCCCTCAAACTACTCTATTGTTTGTAAGAAAAGTCAATTTTTTTTTTCAACTTTGTAAAATAAATATTCTCAGATTCTCCCCCATTACTGCCAAAAATATAAGCCTCACACAGTTCTGGGATGGACGCAGAGAGGGTTTCCAGGCACTTCTCTTTGCAACCTTTATATTTTTCTTTTTTCTTTCTTTCTTTTCCTTCCCCCGCCCTTTTTTTTTTTTTTGCTTTTCTTTTTTTTTTTTTTCTTAAAAGAAGACGACAACTCGTTGGACTCTATAAATAAAGTGGAGATAGTCCTGCGGAAAGGGAGAGGGGCCTGCACCCCTTGCTGGCAGGCGGCTGCAGTTTCCTCCCACCTCGTCCGTGCCCTATTTGCACACAAACTGGTCCACGATCTCTGTGCACAACTTGCATTTCACGTAGCAGCACCAGTGGAACTTGCAGTGGCAGCGCTCTCGCTGCACCGTCTTGAACTGGTCGTAGCCCCGGCCGCAGCACATGAGTTCACAGCCGTCCATGCCCTCCGAGGTCTTATTGCACAGGCGGCCCTGGGTGCCCAGGGAGCCGGTGCTCTCGTTGCGCACGCAGTAGTCGGGGCTGGGGTCGATGTACACCAGGTCGTGGATGGTGGGGGCGTTGAAGCGGCTGTTCACCTGCACCAGCTTCCCCCGGCTGTTGAGCTTCATGGCGGCGGCGCTGTCGTATTTCTCCTTCAGGGCATCGCCCACCTTGCGGAAATCGGCCAGCTGCAGCCAGCAGGTCTTGAGGCTGCACGAGCCCGACACGCCGTGGCACTTGCAGGCCACGTCAGCCAGGTTGTACACTGTCTGCAGGAGTCGGGGAGAGAAGCAAAAACCGTGATGAAAGACCAGCATGGCTGCCAGAGCATTAATACCCCTCACCTCCTGCCCGCTGTCATGTTCCCATGGCCCCTCCACAGTATTTGCCTCAGCATCCTCTCCCCTCCTCCAATGCAGCGGGAAGGACAAGTCAGCCCACACACACGTGCACCCCCAAAGAGCCAGGAGGAGGAGGAGAGATTCTCACCAGCCTCTCCCCACAACAGAGACAGCCACAACAGCACACACAGCCCAGACAGCAGCATCGCTCAGGCTGTGCTCAAATTTTAGGAATTCGCTCTTATGCCAGTAAAGGATTTTGCTGTTTCATTGAGAAATGTAAAACATCCCCTTGTTTTCTATCTGAGTTTTTCTCCCTATTGATCTCTGCTTGAGGCTGCAATTAGGGAAAGAGTTGAGATTCCTCGTGCTCCTGGCTCAGCTGCAGCTGACTGTCTACTCTTGGCTCGGCATCCTCCTCCTATCCCAAATACTGCTCTGGAAGACAGACTTCATCCAAGAAGAAACCCCCAAACACCTATGGGTGGGAGTCAGAGCTACATAGCAATATCCTCTTTACAAAGCTTTGGCAGGGAAACCTCAGTCATTTGCCCTGTACAAATAAAATAAGAGTCAGTGTTGACACTGCCCCAAAAATCCTGGGGTCTGACACATTAGATGATACTGTAGACAACTTCCACCCAGCAGTTACGGAGCCTCAACACTGCCAAATGGCACTGCAAAGATGAGCCTGAGGAAGGAAAAAACTCCTCGAGTCTCTGTAAGCAACTGTGAAAGTGTCATTTTTCTTCTTGCTAATAGTAATTGGCCTGTCCACTGCTTTCATACGCCCTCCTCTTACATTTAAATACTATTAATTTTCAATTATCTTTCATCCTTCTTCACCTTAGAACACAAGTGTAAAGTCTCCAGACAACTATTCCTGGCACTTCAAGCTCTAGGAAAATAATGATTTTGGCTCTTCATATCCAGACTATTAAAAAAAATAAAAGTTTACACCCATTCATTTAAAGCATTTTTGAGATTAAAGAACCCATGAAGACATGTTCAACCACAGAAGACCATGTTTTCTAACAGCATAGAGAAGCTTTTCACATCCTCTTAAACCAGGGAAAGAAAAAAAGTCAGAACAATCCTGTGGCACGATTCCAGCCTGGGAAGCCCAGCACATCCCTCTTCCTTCCAACATACACTGTCCTGGTTGGAAATGCCAACTAATAAAATTCTGTTCTACAGAGAATCCACAGCGAGCAGGGCACTTTTCACGAAACAATACAGCGGGAAACACAACACGCTTTGGTCCCAGCCTCCCCCATGAGGAAAAGCAACAGGACTGTCAGACAACCAGAAGCGACACCAACTCACGCACTCCCCACCCACCCACACCCTGTATTTGCCGACTGCTTGGTTTGTGCATCAAAACAGAGACAAGCCGCAGTGGCTGCTCCGAGCCACGTCTTTCCCAAAAATCAGGGAGGAGCAGGAGCGCGGAGGGTGCAGACACTCACCCTTCTGCCGGCCTCGTTGTTGTGCAGGTTCATCATGATGCGGGCGCTCTCGTAGGAGCCCCGCTGGTAGACTCGCTCTCGCTCCCGGGCGTCCACGAACTCCTTGGCGAAGCGGTAGCCGTACTCCACGTTGTCTCCGCAGCCGCCCCACAGCCAGTCCCGGGGCAGGTCCTTGGGGCGGGCGGCGCGGCTGCAGCCGCAGGAGGACAGCTCGCCCTCCCGACAGGCGCGGCTCATGGCGTTGACCACGCCGGCCGCGCTCACCGCGTAGGTGAACGCCGTCTCCCGGCTGCCTGCACGGAGACACAAGCCTGGTTAGGGGACAGCCACCGCTCCCAGCCCACTGAGGGACCGGGAGGACAAAGGCTCCCCAGAGCCACCAAGCCCACTCGCACGCCGAAAGGTAGGGCAACCCTGAACCACGCTGCCTAAAACATCCTCGCAGTGAAAGAACCCAGCCAAACCAAGCCCTGTGAGCACACACGGTGTTTTGTCAAGAGCAGAAATCCCTTCTCGTTCGTGCTGGTGAAGGCCTGGGTGAAAGAGCAGAATGGAGATGGGTCAGGACCACGAGGCCAGAGGGGCCAAAGCAGCCTTGCCTGCATGTGAGGGGAGGGAAGGGCAACAGGCTCCCTGTCCTTCAGGAGAAAGAGATGTTGAATACAACTTTTAAAAGTCTGGTTCTTAAATTACTACTTCTCAAACATGACTGATGTACTTCACCCACTTGTTCCAATTTATTTAAAGTTCAAGCATTTTACAAAGTCTCCTGGTATCAAAGAAACGTGCAGCAGAGTATCACACAACTTTCCACCCTACACATTAGCCAGACACTTCTGGAGGAGACTATTTAAAACTAACAGCAACCTGTGCTGGTTATTATCCACCACTCCAGCTCCTGCGAATATGGCAAGGGAGCTCATGGACAATCATCTTTACAAATTACAGGGAAGAAAAAACCCTTGGCACAAGGTGGCTTTGAAGGTTTTCTCCTGCATCTGGTGCCCTTAAATGGAAATGGAAAACCTCAAGTTTCCAACTTTCGTTAAGAAAAAGTTACAATACCCACAATGTAAGACATGGCCACATACCATCCTATTGACAGTGTCTGATCCCTCCTCATTTAGATTCTGACTTCCCCAATCACTTTTCCAAGGGTGCCACAAGTTCTGAGTACAACCAGCAAAGCTTTCAGACAAACAAACATAAAACTTGCACCAGACAGCAACACTTGAAGCTTGTTTTTCTCCTTAAGAGACAGCATCCCAATGGGTCTTTTCCAAGAAAGATTCCCAGAATGACTAAGAATAGACTAAATATTTTTTTCTGTTTATATGAGTTAAGTTCTATTCCTAATCTTTAGTCTAATCAATAGATCAAGCTAGCTTTTAATCTTGATTTTACATGATTTTTCTAAGGGAACAGCATGGGCCTTTGTAAAATTAGGGCTTTAAGAGGCCATGTTTTGGGCAAGTCATGTATATTTAGACAGCAACATTTTTAGGCAAAATCTCTTTGTACAAGATGTATCATGACAGGTCAAATCTAATAGGAGCTTTCAAGCACTTCTGAAATATAAATAATTTGAAGTCTGGCTCATATTTAAGATCAAGATGACACCATGATCAGAGCAGCTTTGTTAATATAACAGCTGTCATCCACTGGATTAATTTTAGTAATAGATGCTGGGTTTAAATGGGAAAAATCAGAAATCTTGTGTTAGGAAAGATGAGACTTAAGGAAGATGAGAGGCACTTTGCTACCTAACTTACAATGGTCTGTACTCACAGACACCTGCTCCTGGAAGTATTTACATGAATTGTGGGTATAAAGGGTTACAGGAGCAGCCTTTTCAGTTAAAAAACATTGGCCTTACGTGGTGACTTAGGCCTTGCATGTACTGCAAACTATAGCAGGGGGAACCTCATGCAGATTTTAATGTTCCCATTTGCTCTGTAACACACATTTTTGGATTAATTCCTTAAGCAAAATTTCCACTATATTGAGAGGAAAGAAGCATGGTCTGGTTTGGACCACAGGACTCGCCTCTTTGTTTCATTTTTGTTCTCTTCCATGTTTAGTTAGCTCGTGCTTTCACATGGTTAACTGCTGCTTATTGTGGGATGTAAACTCAAAAAGCTGACTGTTTTTGACTAGTTTTCATTATTACCCTGGAACAAATTTTAAAGAACTTAGTGGGAAGGAGAAGGAAAGGCTTGGGAACAGGAAGGAAAGTTGCCCTGCAAGTTCCCTCCTTAAACATTTAAGCAAATTATAAAATAGCATCAGCTGCTGAAGCACTCTGCAAGCCAACACTGCCTCAAGTCATCGACCCCAGGAACACATTAAGAGTGATGGTTCCACACGGATGAGTTACTCCGAGTTTTTGGGGTTTTTTTCTTTTTTTTTTTTTTTCAGCCTTTAGGCACAACTGTGCTTTCCTTCACTGTCAAACATGTCTGTCTTTTCACACAGTCCAGGATTTCTCTCTATTGTAGCCATGGCAAGCAAACACACATTCCAAACACGTTCGAGTCCCCTCTCTCCCATATATATAAAACATAGAAATGGAACTGTTCAATATACACACACTGTAGGAAGCCACCCACAGAGCAAGGAGCTGAGCTTTACACTTGATCTGAATATGTCTGCAAGAACAGAACCTTTTTTTTTTTTTTTTTAATATACCTGAGCATAAGATACAAAATGTTCTTTGTCTTGCATTTTAAAAGCATTCAACATCAGGCTGAAGGCAGAATAAACTGGACCCCAACCACACGGGGCTGTTGGGGGAGGACCCAGTGATTTTGTTTCCTGTTAGCTGTGTGTGCAAAGCCCATGTGCAGCCTGCACAGGGCTGGCCACAAAGCCAGGAGATGGGGCAGAGGGGGGAAGGCAGCGAGCACCACGGCCTGACCCAGCAACCAGCACCCAAGGAGAGCAGTGCAGAACACAGGCCCTAAAATTTTACAGTTCAATAAGCCACAGAGCGAGTTTCCAAACCCAACGGCAGGTTTATTTGTACAGCTTTAGCTAACTGCAGGGTAAATGCTGGAAGAAAGACTGCCCATTGACACACGGGGCCGCGGCTGTGCCGGCGGGCAGCGCCGTGCCCGGGAACTCTCTGGGGCGCAACCCAGGGCACGGGGCAACATCCCCCAGACAATGGGCACTCAGAGCCTGCACCTCCTGCACTGCTGGGAGCAAGGGCCAGCTGACAGCCCATCACACAGGGCATGGCAGGCTGAACTCGATGCAGTCAGGCTCTGAAAGTGTCCACTTTTCCTTCCACGCAGGGGAACACCAACTGGTCATGAGTGGGGGTCAGCGTGAAATATTACAACTGTTGCACCACCTTCCTTGCTCTCAGTGAGTACACTCTTCATGCTCTAACTCCTGAATATGGCTATTAACCTCGCTTCCATCTGCAATTAGAGTAAGTGGCTTAATTACATGATGAATTGCTGTGTAGACATCAGCTAATACAGTCATATCCAGCGAGAGGGTGCGGCAAAGTTATTTAACTTGAACGGAACCACCTTTAAATAGATCTGTCATACTTGGGGAGGGCAGAAACACCAATTCCAGACAGACACCACAAACCACGGGCCCCATCCTGTACACTGCTTCACACCAACAGCCCCCCTGAGCTAATTTTCACTTGCTTGGGTAATAAATAAGGGATGAAGGATGAAGGCCTAAATTTTAAACAGATTAGTTTTCTGACATTTGTTAGATTACTAGAACAGAGAGGTGTACAGAAAAAGCTTGCTTTCGTGTTACATGTGTTTTTAGACTTTTGCTTGAGTAAGGTAAAAAAAAAAAAGACCCTCAACGGGGGGTTAATACTGTGCTTCAAAAAGCCTAGGGAAAGTTGTTTATCTAAAATCAAATGTTCCAATTCAGTACTTCCATGCAATAGATTTTTTTTCTATTTGTCTAACAATCTCCAAATAAAAACTTCTTTTAACAAAAACTGAGACCAAATGTGAATTGATGCACGCCTTCAACTTTAACTGGAGTCAGCCCATTTACAGACAAACCCAGATTTAGACTGATTTTAAAACCTTTCCTTTTTTCAAAGCAGGACAGAAAAACACTGACATAAAAGCTTTACTCTACAACTCCAACTAAAAAGCAGAGCTGTGCTTGGCAGTGCACTGCTCACTACTTAAAGATCATAACTGTCACCCAGAAAAATAAGTGTTTTTCAGCTGATTACACAAAATCAGCAATCTGACTTGGGCAAGCCAGAGGAAGGTTTCACCAAGGACCCAGTTCAACAGCACTGGTTAAAATTTTGCCAAGGACTTTAAAATACCATGAGGTCCCTCAATGCCAGGAAAGGCAAGCAGCACGTGAGCACTGGTCTGGCCATTTCAAAGAGGATCTGATAGGGAAAGGGTTGGTTGTCCACCAAATTGTGATTAGATGTTAAACAAGAATCTGTCTTTCACCAGCAATGTGATTCCATTAAATGGCAGTTATAAGGACAAACACACATTTTGCCATGATAGAACTGATTTCATGAAAACTACCCTGCTACAGTACTTTAAAAATAAATCTGTTTTCCTTAAAAAGATAAAAAAAAAAGAAATTTACCGTATCTGGAAATAAGCAAGGAGGAATTGCCTATAAACACTAATCGAGAGAGCAGCAATTTTCAGTTAACCTCTGGACCAAAAGCGATTTATTATCCAGCTGCTAACTTTGGAACTAGACATGGACATCTTTAATTTTACAAGACGCTGCTGGTTTTAATTCTTGTAGGTTGCCTTCGTTTTGTCTCAGGTTTTGTAAAAAAGAGATCTCAGGGCCTCATTTTCCTTTCTCCCCTATTCCCACATGAAAATATATATTCCTACTTTGTTTTCCAAGACACATGGCTGGACAGCGGTGGGAAATCACCTCCAGCTAAAAATAATCCAACTCCTTTGCCAACTTTTAGAAACACTTGATTGTATACAGTACTCAGTGAGAACCTGGCAAGAGATTCAAGTGCAGAACAGCGTGTGCCATACATATCCTTAGACAAGAGTTTAATCATAAAGATGTTGCTTCCTACCTATCTGCATGACTCTGCCAAAAACAGAGTTGTTGTCCACAGTGCTGCAATTCCATCTTCTATGTCTGAATTGGTACTGGCACTCCTTAATGCCCGTCTTTGCACCCTCTCCAATGAACTGCATGTGGTCCTGATACAACTGGCAGAGTTTCTTCTGTCCTTGGGAAAGCCCTGCTAGCTGGCTACATAGTGGCTGGGCTCCTATAATATACACCTCTGACATCTGAACAGGGTTCATGGGGTTCATGGGGTTCATTCCTAAAGACCTGCATAAAGAAAGATTTGCATTAATAAACAGAAGACTTCAAAATAAAATATTTTTTTTTTAAAATCTATAAATCCCAGGCAGAACTGTATGTTATACATGAGTATACAACTCCTGTTTGTACTAACAAGCAAGGAAAAACCCCAAACACTTAAATATGAAACTTTTGTTTTAAGGACAGGACAGAAGCCATAAGTTTCCACCCATGTGGTTATCACCATACATTCTGTCGACTGAAGTACGACACAGACTTGGAAGACTTGCATCTAAGGCAGTCTTTTACCAGCTTAAAATGACATAGTAAAAATAACAGAAACTCCAAACAATTGCAAGGCCAGGAAAATAAATAAAGCAAAAATGAAGAAAGCTCTCCAAATCCCAATTTGTCTTAACACATATTTTATATTTAAGTCTGGGTTTTTTAATCTGATCTATAAACAAATAGGGAAATCTTTAGCAAGCCAGAAGTTAGAAACTTACTACAGACTACTTCTAGCTTCTTCCGAATGGCAACACAAAAACATACAGGCAAGTATATTCACTCTAAACAAAATCAACTTTGTTTTCTTAATTCTTAAAGTGCTCTTCACATGATACATTTCAATTAAAATGTGACCATCAATCCAAAAGGCATCATAGGAAACAGCAGAGAAACACCTATTTCAAGAACTCTCAACATCGTACACCATACAGACAATTTGCCAAAGCAGGAATTTAAATGTACTTCTTTGTAACGAAATGTATTTGTAAACATTTCAGTTACAGAAAACTTCAAACCGAAACTTTAAGTTTTTCCTTGCAAATCAGCATTTTCTCTTACACATGCAAAAACTTCTAACCTAAGGGAGTTGAAATGCCTCTTTTAAAAGAGAAACAATTATATTTATTTAAAGACGATAAAATTCATAGAGAATCTATCATACAGCATTTCTAAAAACTGTATTTTACAAGACGAGACGTTGCACATTTACCCTTATTCGACAGACCCGTTCCTTTTCCTACACAGCACATCCCAACCAGCACACTTCTCCCCTGCTGCCTTGCTCCTGCCGCTCTCCCGCAGAAACAAAGTACAGAAGAAGCACAGAGACATTGAAGCGAGCAAACCTTGACACCCCCTTTCAAAACCAAGTCGATACGAGATGCTTACCACCAAGAGCTGGCTTCTATTACAACCTGGGTAAAAGAGGAGAAAACGGCCAGAGCCACTACGAGGTACTGAGAAGCCATTGTACTGCCAACTGTCCCCACAGCACCTCCGTGGATTAATACTGCACTGGATTTCTAGAGGGGGGAGAAAAAGGATCAGATTGTTTATTGCTTCTCAGACCATTTTCGAGCATTCAAGTTTAAACAACGGAAGTCTCCGGGCCCCTTTTAACTTGACTCTGACTCGCCGGCCCTTCTCCCCGCCGAGGCTCTGGTGCCAGACACAGGCACGTCGCGGCTCCCGCTCCACCGGGCAGAACCCACCCCCGCACCCCCACCCCCCTGCCGACACCGCCTTCCCGGGCGCCCGCCCGTCCCTCTGCCCCGACCCCGCCGCTCCCGCACCCCGCCCGCCGCGGGACGGACGGGACGGGAGCAGGCGGGACAGCTGCTCCGGACACGGGACCCCATCCCCGCTGCCCCGGGGCTACAGCGACCCGCGGGCCCTGGGCCGGGCATTACCCCATCGCTGCCCGCGATGGCCGGGGACACGAAGGGCTCACGGCTGGCTAAAGGCGGCTTCAGGTTTGCAAAGCGAGCCCGAGAGGGAAGGGGGGCCGGTGCCTCGAGGGGTCGGTTCCGCGGGGCGCCCGAGGGCTCCCGCCCGGGGACGATGCGGCCGATCCTTGCCCTTCCCCGCCGTCCCCTAAAACATCTCGGCGCAGCCTCGGGGCTCCCGCCCTCCGCGATCGCCGAGGCAGCCCCTGGCTCCGCGGTGACTGCCCCGACGGCAGCCTCAGGGCCGGTACCGTCCCGGGGAGGTACCAGGAGCGACAAGGAGCGGCTCCGCGTCCCGACCCGGACGCTGCAACAACTGGGGAGCCGTCTTGGAAGTCAAACGCTTCCTCCGACAGGTCCCGCGATCACCGTCTGGTCCTCACACGGGACTCTCACTCGCTCCCCAGAGCCATTCCCGGGGTTTATTTCCCCTCCCCTCGGAAGGGAAAAAAAAAAAAAAAAAAAAAA
>VXAC01001091.1:997798-1021192 GCA_013399225.1 Rhipidura dahli
CCTCCGCAGCTCGGCGCGGACCGGCCCGCGCGAGGGGGACGATGGAGCCGAGCGGGTGCAGGGCTCCCCCCTGCCCGCCCCCCTTCACTTGATTAAAGGCTGGGCGGTGCGGAGCCGGGGGTCCGCCGCTGCAGAGCCATCCCGGGGCCGGCTCCCTCCATTTTACACTGAGAAGAAAAAACCCAAACAGAAAAAGAAGTTTCTGCACAAGCGGGAAGAGGGAGGGGGGGCTGTGCACGCGTGTGTCTGTCTTACGGGGCGACTGATCCTGCAAGGCGAGCAGGGGCAGGGGGAGGGGAGCAGTCCGGGCTTCAGGAGCTGCGGCTCCCCCAATCCATCGGTGCCAGAGGCGCCCAGCGCCGGGGAGCGGGATACGCGGGACAGGAGCCGGGAGTGCAAGCCAGGGCAGGCGGCGTCGCGGCAGCCGACCCTTCCTCTGCGGGGCTCTGCCCCCGCCCGCTGCAGCCGGCCCCGCTCCCCCCGCGTCTCTCCCTCGCTCCTCTTCACCCCGCTGCTTAAAACTGCGAAAGAAAAAAAAAAAAAAAAAAAAAAAAAAAAAAANNAAAAAAAAAAAAGAAAAGAAAAAAAAAGTTAGAGAGCCAACGGCAGCTGGAAAACTTTCTCGGCAGCGCATGCGCCCAGGGCCGGCCTATTGCAGACGGGGCTGGATTTTAAAGCTGTACGGCAGCGAGCGGGACCCCGCGCAGCCCCGGGGCGGGCGCCGAGCCCCGCGTTCCCGTCCCGTCCGCTACGCTGGGTCCCGCATCACCGGGACGTTGTCGCTGGTCAGGCTCGGCGTGAGGCTCCGTGAACGCAAACTTCCTGCAAAGCAGTGCCCCGTGCGCCCATCGCGGCCGGCGGGGTGCGTGCGGGGGTGCACGGCCCCTCCCGCACCGCCGGCTGCCGGTCGTGGCCCGGGAGGGAGGCACATACACACCCATATTCACATATATACACACATGTACACACAGATATACCCATCTACGTTCTGCCGGGCCGGCCCCGCGGGGCTCCCCCTCGCACACATGTGCGCACAATGTGCGACGCACATGGCCTCGCCGAGGGGCTGCCCCAGCGCTCCCGCCGGCCGGCTCCGGCACAAGTCCTGCTTGTCGCATGCTCCGAGGCGCGGTGGTGGCCGCTTGTGCCGCCTGCCAAAGGGGTGACCGAGCGAGCTCTACGGCTCGTGTTCCTCCTTCTGCAGCGGTTTTTTGCCGCTGCAAATTTGGCGAGTTGTTTGACAAAACTGTTTGGGTTAAATCAAGTAAGACCCAATGAGAGCTGCAGGGGAGAGGGGCTTCGCGGACCCTTTACACCTCCGAGCTCTTTCCCCGCTCTGCAGCCCTCGGGTTTTTATTGCACCTCTCCCGTCCCGTGTGCACCCCAAGCACAGGAAATGGGAGCGTTCCCCCAGCCGTGCCATAACTCCGCAGTATTTCCCCTGTATCCGTCTGCAACTGTGGGTCCACGGGGGGATGCGGGGGAGGGGGCACATTATCAAAGCAGCCCTGGGAAATCCAACCAGGCTGCGAGAGCACGTCCGCTATCAATAAATGCATTCACTCCTTCAAAGCCATTCCAGTGCAAATAAAATCCCTTCAGGAGGCCGATGGGGGAAAAGGCACATCCCNGGGGCGCGGCGCGGGGAGCCGAGCGGCGGCAGCGCGGGGCGCGGAACGGGAGCGCGTCGGGGCGGCGCGGAGCCCCCTCGGCCCGCGGTGGGCAGGGGATCAGCCCGGGACTCTGCGACACCTGAGGGGCCCGGCGGGGCCCGAGGCCGCAGCATCGCTGCCGGCAGGTTTCTTTACTCTCTAATATCCAAAGAGCCTTTCCATTAAGCATCCTCACTGCCCGGGCTGCTGTTCATTCCTCGGGACGCCTGGTGAGGAATTTATAAATTAGGTGCAGCACCAGGTCCGGGGAGGGGGAAGGAATAAGGGGGCTGTTCGTTCCTTTAAAAAGACCAACCTTAGTTTTATGCCTAGTAAATAATATTTTATTGCCTTTGGTTTACTGTGGCATTTCAATTATCCCCTTTAGGAGTCTGCAAACTGCGTAGGTTAAAGGTCATTTCTCAAATCACTAGAATTAGTAAAGAATAGCAGAAAACTGTAAAAGGGGGAGGAGCCGCGCAGTAAAACAAGAAAGATCGCCTGGAATAAACTAATAAAGAGCCCCGAGCTGTTTACCTCTCGCATTTGTATTCCCGAATGATGTTTATCATCGTGTAATTGCATAATGTCATCGGGCACAAGAAAACGCCAAGCCCGGGACGATCCACACGGGCAGGGCTGTGAGCGGCAGTTTGGCAAGGGGCGAAGCCAACACCAGATCATTTTCTTTGCCGGGATTCTTAGTCGCTGCTTTAAAAAGAGAACTGAACAGGGAATTTAAAAATCACGGGCAAATTTTCAAGCTATGGCGCATATAAGTGGAAATAAAGGGCAGAAATCCAAACATCCTGCAAGGCTTTAAGAATTTTAATTTCTCCTCACTATTTAAAACAGCTGGGTAAAGCTAGGGGGGGCAGGAGGGAGAAGTATTGACAGTGTTACAGGCATTCGCACTGCCCAAGGTTTTGTTTTCCAGGTTTGTTAGTGATGGAGTTCTAGAGGTAACCAGACAGTTGGTCTGACTGCCTTTACTGCCAATGTCGAAGGGTTTTCTGGAGAAAAAAAATAAATTCTCAGAGTAATGTAATGAGAAGTGTGATGATATCATTGAATGCCCAAACAGCAGAACCTCCAAAATCAGTACTGCAGGATTTTAGAGATTTAGGTCTGTTACAGCTCTGCAATTCTCTGTAGGACAGAAGTAAATAATTTCTGGTCTTTTCGATGTGTTTCTGCCGTTTTTCTGCAGGGTAATGCATTTTAACAAAGGAGTGGTCACGTCAAAACCTTGCACGCCTGTGTTCATTGGAATGTTGGTGCTGTCTGATTTACATCTTTCCACCTTGGCCAGTGGCAGGGTTTTCGTCATGAAGAACCCGTTTGGGAAACAGAACTTGCAAGGAAAGGAGGTGTTTTCCTATATGTCTTTTTAGCTCATTGTGGAATTTGAGTATAGAATGTAGGAATTGTGACACATACCACACTGAACCATTGTGAAGGCACAGCCCCCCGTGCAGCTGGTTTGGAATTATTACAGTGTATCTGGTTTTTTTTAGGTGAGGGTTGTACCATAATGCCCATTTGACAAAGCTGTTGTGTCACTTTGAACATGTAACCTGCACTCTGCCCACCAGACCATCTACGCCAGGGATGACTTTATTTTAAGCTTTTAGGGATTTAGATGTACTGCCTTGAAATCCCATGTGTCCTTTCCTAAGGCTGTTTTCTTTCCCAAAACACGCTGTTGCTTTTTTTCTGCAGACCACCCTGTCATCCAAAACATGGCTAAACTACAAAAGAAGTGCCAAAGATGATAATTTTATGCCAAATCTTGCAGTAAGCATTATTTTCCTAATCCTCATCCAGTAGAGACGAGAAATAACATGGGAAACTCTCTTTTTAGACAATAATTTTGAATTTCTGGCTTGCCTAAATTCTGAACTGACTTTGACAAGTTAAGAGACTAGATGACAAAGAAAAAAGTACGGATGTGTGTCTATGTATGGATGTACCCCCACCCTGTTCCTTTCCCATCTCTCAAATGAAGAAAAAAAGAAAAAAAGAAAAAAGAAGCCAGGATATTTTGGAGCAGCAATAAACCACTAGAGAGGAAGAAATGGGAATCTAGATTAGCATTCATCTTTACCAGATGAAGACATATTTTAGATGCAGTGAGATGCAAATAAGAGGCAGCAGGCAAGAGAGGAAAGTTTACAGGGTAATGAAGTGTAACAAATTCAGGTGAATACACCAATCTACAAACCTGCAAAGCCTGTAGAAAAAATATATACCACTTTATATTTAAATTGATGATAAGTATACCAATTTGTTGTTACTAGTAATGAACTGCATAGCAAATAGCCCCCATTTGTCTGCGTTTATCAGCTGGAGAAAGACAGCTGTGGACTCATTTTTTGTTTTTCATGTGCAAAACACAGATGGGTTCTTTCCATTCTCTTCTTCTGAGGTGTAATAAACCCCAGTGCCACTGCAGAAACCACAGCCCAGGTACAACACACGTGTGTGCTGGGTCATGGAGGAAAATAAAGAGATGAGAAACTAATTTGCCAAAATAATAATAATTAAAAAAAGCTGCACATCTATTGCAGCATGGGGCTCCACTGCTGTGAGCTCAGCCAGGTGGAAGATGATCAGAAAATGCCCTCTGACAAGAGCAGGGAAGGCTGTGTTTTGTGCCCCACAGCAATGATTGCTGTTCTGGGAGACTGGTCCCATGGGCAGCCCCTTGTGCCCTGCCCTGGCTCTGGCACACTGAGCTCAGTGAGCTGAGGTGCAGCTGCTGATGCCAGGGAAGGTGTCTGAAGGTGTTCAAGGAGGATGTGATTCCCCTACAGCCAACAGGACATGGGAAAGCTCTCTGGACCTCTGGAGTCAGACTGTGGCAGGGTTCTGGCATTTTTTAGTTTAAGCTCTGGAATAGTAAGGCTGTTAAAGGTAACTATCAAAGGGATAAACTGACACCCCTAGAAGAATGTGCTGTTTTGTCCCCTGTCCTGCTTCTCTCTGGGACACGTGTCCTTCTCCTCACACCTCGTACCTCTGTCTCCGTGTGTGGCTCTTTATCTCGGTGATACCTCGCCCATCCGCATCCCCCTGCTGCCACCATATGTCATTGGAATGTTTCAAGTAGTGAGTCTGGTTTACTTAAAGAACAGTGCTTTTAGAGGAATAATACTTTGCTTTGTTTCCATTAGGACCTTAAAAAAAAGTTTATGGGAGGAAAAATAAACAATCCCACCACCACTCCTTAACAACAGAGTACTTACCCTCTCCTAATGCTACCAAGTTCCTTCTCTCACTGAGGCCAAAGGCACCTCCCATAAACTCTGGAGGGCTCTTACGTGTTTCTTCTGAGTGCCCTGAACATAACTCTCCCCGATACACACACACAAAGCACACAGAGCCTTCATTCTCCAGAGATGACCAGGCTGCGAGTTTTGTCACATTCACTACAGCCCAGTGCAGCATCCTGCCTCCTCCTCAGAGGAGAATAGGTGGCACATGGCAGGACGTGGCTGCAGAGGGGGTCAGCATGGGAGACACTGGAGAAAGGACAGCACAAGGCTCTTTTCCACAGCCCATGTGCACATCCCTCCCGTGGAACAGCCACTCCTGCTCTGGGATGCCGGTCTCTGCCTCCGGGCTGTGCTTCAGTTCCCAAGTGCAGCTGCAAAGGGCGGGAGGAGCAGCCCAGCAGGAGCTGGAGAGGTGAGGGATCACACTGCCATCTCTGCTCTTTGAACACATCCCCCTGGACCTTAGGAGGTGGGACCTTAGGAAGCTTTTAAATCCCATTTTCTGCTGGCATATTTCCATGGTGTTGGTGTGATCGCTGTGCCACAGGCATGACCTGCAGGTAACAGGGATTCTCAGGAGATTTTACTGATGGTGAATGAGCTTCCCATGAACTGGGGAGAGGAAAGGGCTCCACAGACTCTCTATAAGCACGGACCAGTCCGACACCCACCCCTGACATGGCCACAACCATGTGTGGTTGCCTGGGGCCACACCCGCTCCTGAACAGCACTCTTTACCTCCGAGAAGATTAGAAGATTAGGCTGGAGTTTATAATTGTAGCAATATTAGATCCTCAGATTCCGCACAGCTCAAGGAGGAATGCAGGTGGATGCTGTTTGAAGCTCTCACCTGAAATATCTCTAAGGATTTCTTTAGTATATGTACACACACACGTCATCAGCAAAGTGTGCTTAAGAGTGAGAGATGGGATCCTGGTCAGCCCCTATATGACACTTATCTTAAAGACTACTTAGCTAATTCATCATTTCCTTAGGACTAAAGATATGTCATAACAGCTAAGCCAATGTATATTTGCCCATAACTGCTTAAAGCCAGTGTCATTCTGAAGATAGCTAGTAATCTAGGCACCATGAACAAAACATCTGATAAATTTAACCCTACCTTTCAAGCTCCATAGTAGCCTGTCGATTGACCTTGATTATTCCAGTTTATTTACAATATGGCATTATTTTAAAACTCATCTTAAAAGATATTTAAGGTTGAGATGAGTTTTGAACTCTTCATTTTGAGTACCTGATTAGGCAAACCTTGTGACTTGTTGCCCCGGTGATATTATGGTCTTTATTTTTTTCATGACCAAGGTACTATTTTAGCTCTACATTATTTTCTTCAATTTAAATAAAAAAACGTGAAGACTTTTGAAAATGGCACTGACAGTGTGAATGTTTGCCCACAGTGAAGAACACAAGGATGCAGTGACAGCACAGACATGGGACCACGCTGAGGAACATGTACTAAGATTCTATACAGAATAAGTGAAAAGGGCACGTGGCACTTGGTTCTCCTGCTAAAATCATTAACTTGAAGAGTTGGAAATCAGTTTATCATGAACCACCTCTCATTCTCTTAGAGCCTGTAGAGTGTCCCTTTTTGAGGAGTGACCTGACAAAATATGTTTAACATCTTGGAAGAAACAAGGACCACAGCAGGGAAAAGCACGTTGTCCTTCCAGGCAGGACCTGGCAACACGGTGGATGAGGGCTCCAGCAGGGAGGCCTTCACTGCCATCCATCCTCTCTGAGTCCTGGTGTCAAAGTCCACAGCCTGTGTGTGTGTGACTCCTCTTGCTCTGTTTCTTCATCCAAAGGCAGAGAAACACCATCAGAGCAGCTCCTGGAGCTGACAGTGGCATGGAGATGGAAGATGATCTTCTGTCCTTTATAATGGTACAGAGCACTGCCAGCATTTTCGTCAAGTAGCTGTATTTTTGCTTCTGGGAGAGTGTGACAGGTGCTCATTACTGCCCAGTGTGATGGTAATTGCCCAGCCCTGCCTTGCTGGCACCTGTCCTGGTGGCAGCATTTCTTCCACCCAGCCAGTAATAACCTATAATTCACAGCAGAGTGGTGACTCCATGATATCACTTTCAACAAAGCAGCCAAGCAAAGGAACAGCTACAGGAGTAGCCACTTAATTGCATGATAATAGTCATTGCACCTCAGTTTATCTAACAGTCTTTATTGCAGCAGGTTGCCAATTTTGCATTTTTTCCTTATTTAGTCAGTTGTTTTGCCAATATTTCCATAGAACGCTTCCTTCCAGATTATCTGAGGCTTACAGTGGAACTTACCCAGAATAGAGGTGGATGTACTGATTGATCCACTGCTGCTTGTAGGGAACTCCAGAGGAAAGGCAAACCTCATTTCTTTCTGCAAGGTTTCATACAGAACATTTACTGCATTTTCATGCTCAGTTTAGTTTACTTCTACAATCTTCTTTAATTTCTTTTTTTGACAATATGGTAGGATGATATTGTGGGGGCTGCATTGTCATGGGTAAAATATTCTGAGGATATTTCCACAGAATCTGATAGCATTTCTTCACTATCCCACAACATCAGCTTGTATTCCCAAGATTTTCAGTATTTTATTTGTACTTCTCCTCTGTGACAAAAAGGTGCCTTAGGTATAAGTCCCAGTTTGAACTCTGTAAAAAGAGTATAGAATATACATTGTAAAAGTCCCTGAAATAGTTAAATGTGTGTCACAGCAGGGCTTTTTTGCCACTAAGTGGACAGGGCACTCCCCTTCCAAATGCTGGACTTTATACTTGCCATTTGCACTGCAATGCATATTGACACTCCTGTCCCTGAGACCAGAGCACTTTTGGGGAAAGCATTCCTTGTCTGAAACACAATTTGAGCAGTATTTTATTATACTGTGACCCTGTGAGCATACATTCAGGAGGGACTTCTGGGGTTTATTTCAGCTGATTATGGAACACAGAGCAGAATACAGCCAGTGACCTCTGTAAATGATCACATATTTGACTTTTGGATAAGAAGTCATCTAGTCATAAATGATTTATCTAAAAGATTCTATCTGATCTAAGCTTCACCCAGCTGCATTAGGAAAGCATGTAACAATTTATAAATTTCACATACTGTAGTACTTTAGAAAATATATTTACGTTCTATATTCTTCACATATATCTGGACTGGATTTTGAAAGCTTGCTCAAAGTAAAATCAGATTTTTGAAATGTTTGTTACAAAGCCCTTCCTAAAAGTCTGGTATTCATTTCAAGATGATATCCTGTATTTAGTAAGAATTGTTAATATTGTCTGTGTAGCATAATTACAAAACTGTACTAAGATGTGGCATTCAAAAGAAGTGTCCTTTTCATCTTCATTCCTGCGGTGCAAGTAGGATGTGCATCACATCAAAACTACCTCTTCAACTGCTATTTTGTTTATAGCACAGTCTAAGGCAGTGACTTTGAAATGAATATGCAAATAGGAAGAAATTTAGAAAAATAAAAACATTTGATTTTTTTTTTAAATTTGTCCCATTCCTCTGGTGCTCGACCTTCCTGGAAGTACTGGGCTATCACACATCAAGGCATCATTCCTTTCATATGGATTACTCAATTCAAATACATTTACTTTATTTTCAGACTGCAGTTCAGTATCTGTGTTGGTAGGTAATCTAAATTCTTCTCCAAACTTGCTCTGGTGGCAAGGTCAAACAAACCAGTTGCAGAAAATGCCCCTCCAATGCAATTTCTCACTAATCCCTCAGAGTTTAATGAATGTGCATGCATCACAATTTGTATTTGGAATTTCAGAATTGAGAGGGAAAAACAATCGAGCCAAACTAGGCAGGTGAATTCTGAAAAAAAAAACATTTCTAAGCAGCCTTTTTTGATGTTTCCTGGTTTGTTCAATTCCTTGGGACACTGATGATGGCAATGTAATATATATCAAGAAAGTTTTATGAGGTTTTTTTTTGTATTTCCATCTCCATTGTTCAGGATGCTGATTATATTCCAATCCCACAGCAATCAAAGGAAGGAGGGCATTTCATGCTCAGGACACAGGGGTAATCCAAGTCTGAAGTATGTGCTTAATCTCAGTCAGTTTTACCTTAGGTGCCTCCTACCTCATGCCAAGTTCTCGGTGCACCCCCAGAGAAGACGGCAAAGCAGCTGAAGAATCACAGGGCTCCTTCATGAAGAAGTTTTCAAAGACAGCATATGGAACTTCTGTATGAGGGAATTTAGAGCTAAAAAATGTGCAAAGCAGTGCAGGAAGTAGAAAGAGCAGTTCTGTAAACCCCAATAGCTGCAGTGGAGAAGAGCAAACAGAACACCAGAAAAACATAAACATTTTAAGCCAAATCTTTCCCTGTGGTCTATGCAGAGAACAGATGTGGACGAGGATTGCTGTGAAAAGGTACCAGTATGACCATGAGCATTCACATTAACCCAAATGCATTTATAATTGATTTCAGGCTCTAAGTCCTGTAAAAATTTGCTCACATGAGTAGTTGTATTCTACTATAAGCTATCTGGCCAATTATAGCCCCAAATGCCAAGCACTGATATCCCTCACTTGCTGGAGAAGGACTGAGAGTAATTCCTCCTGACTTCAGTAGCGTGGGAACAAGGTGCTTCTCCTGCTTCCTGATTTTAAACTTGTAACCTGTTTCACAGACACTACTGAATATAAAAACATTTATAGTCAGATTAGTAAGTGGTTCTCTGCATTTTAGCAGAATAACTACATCCAGTCTGCTAAGCTTCACAGAGAAGGAAGATTGTAAGACATTTCTGTTAATTTAGCTGTGACTTGCATTAACTGATGGTAACCTTGAAGAAAAATTAAGAATATCTGCAAAATAATCAGGTCTGAGGAAGAGGCTTCCTCTGAAATATTAATTTTCTTTTAACCAAGAAAAAAATTCTTATCATACGAGCTGGACAGGTCTTTTCCTGTAGTTTTCAGACTCTGATGTTTTATTGACCAAACTCCTTGCTTTCGACTTGAGCTCATGTTCTCTGAGGAAGTACAAGTGGTAATTATGCAAGTCTTTCCTTCCCTGTCATGGGCAACATTCACAAGGGAGATTTACAACCTTCAGCTTTCAGATACGGAGACTGGTTGTTTAACTTCAGAGAGAACAACTCTGACACGGTGAATGGAATCATGATTGGAACAAATCCTCTAAAAACTGCCTACATGGACAGTCCTGGGTGTTAATAATTATAGTGGGGGGTTTTGCCTCTTCTTTCCCCTGTAGTAACCCCAGCTGCAAGATTGCTCAGAATTTAATTTGTTTTAGAAAACAGAGTCCTAAATAAAATGCATTTTACTCCTCTAGGCCATAGCAAATCTACGTTTAGCAATAGCAAACTAACCGACGGACTGAATGATATTTATTAAATCGTAACAAATTCAATGAGACAAGTGATCATAATGTAAGGACACCATAGTGAAAGATTGTGTTAAGAGCTGGTAGGAGTTGAGTGCTGGCCTAGATACACAGTCAGGGCAACTACAGACAAAATGCATCATAAATGAACTTCAGTAACGAGACCTGAGAGGTATTTTCTTATCACAAAGCATTCAAAAACGCAGGCAGTCCGTTCATCTGACTTACATTTAGCTGCAATTTTGATATATAGAGGGAACAGTTTGGCCCCTTGCTCCTGTAAATGTACACGTTTGCTTCAGAAAGAAGAAAGTGGGTTGCAATCAGAAATTTACTTTTAATCAATGGTCTTTCATTTCACCCAGTAAAGTTTGGATTAGCCCCTTAATGCACACACTTATCACGACTGACAACAGTCCTGCCTTCACATGCTGGGTTGAGCTGAGCCTGGAGAAGGTGCAGAGGGCAGGAGAGCTGCACAAGGAATAAGGCTGTCTGTAATGGCTGCATTTTTGTGACCCTTTGTGGATTGTAATAAGGATCTTTTTATTAAAACAAAACAAAACTGCAAGAGCTCGGGGGCAGATCTGTGTTCTCTTTTGGCCTGTGTTAACCTCTAACCAAAATCTGGCCATTATAAAAAAAGAAAAAAGTACTTCAGCTGTTTTTCTTTATTTTTGGAAGTTTAAAATGAAATACAAAGCCCATAATAAAATGCATATGAGGTCACAAATCAATAGACATGAGAAATATATAAAGAACTGTGCAACCATAGAGGTCTTCATTAACAAGGGTGTTCTCCTCATGAAATTCAGAAAATGCTCTTATTGCATGTTGTTGTTTGTGTCATTATTTATTTCTATGGTAACCGGAACAGTAAAGACAGCAATATTAGACAACAGTAATCAAGGAAGAAAACCCAACCTCATTGCAAAAGGAGACAACTAAGAGCCAAAACAGAGGTGTTTAGATGATGGTGTAATTTGCTATAATAACTGTTGAACCACATATTTGGCAAGCCCTGGATAACTCACTTATGAGTAATGCATTTGTCCAAATTACATTCAAATAAAAAGTAGTTACCATGCTCCATTATCATGTGTTCCGCACAGATATTTCCTCCCTATCGATTTTCCCACAGCAAGAGGGCTTCTCACTGAACCCAGGTTAGCTGGGGACTGGTGCTGATTTCTCCTGTGCAGCCTCTGCGAGGCTGGTTAGGTGCTCTGGAGCCACATATCATCAGTCCACTGCTATCTGGAGCTATCTCACTTCCTTGTGCAGCCTCCCACTCGCCTCTTCCCTGTCTGCTCCATCTGGAGGGAGCTTGGCTGCTCTCCTCCAGCCCCGGCTCCCCGAGTGCACGGCAGCTGCAGCTGCCAGAACATCTGCTGTCTCCTGGCCTCGCTGGGGTGAGGACCAAAAGCACGGCCTTTCTAAAGTTGGACACTCGCCTCCATTTGAAACTGGATGAGTTCAAAGTTCTTCTGTTTGTCCTGAGACTTGCAGCTTCATGGGAATGGACAACTGTCTGCAACACAGACTCGAGTGCACGTTTCAAAGGGATACAGTGCATTGTCTTTAGGATGCACTGGCATCGTGCCTGCTCTTCCCCTGCATCTGTGGAGATTTGGGGTTAGAACAGTCTTGTTCTGAAGGAAGAGTAATTTTCGAGAGTAAGGAGTGGAAGGAATGCAAACCCAAACAAAATTAGTCCTTGATTCTGCAACTGCATCCATCAAGGGTGGGCTTCTACTGCACCAGTGCCTCCAGCCTCATACAAAAGCTGAAACAATGTGCCCTGGGCTATTCCTGATGAAGGCAGAGGTCACCTCATGTCTGAAAAGGTGCATTGAAAAAGAGATACCTTATTTGGAAAGTTACAAGCATGAAATAACATCACTGTAATCTCACAGGAGGAAAATCTGCACAGCAGCCCCCCGTGAGCTGTACTTTTGATGTGTGGGTCAAATCATGCCCTGGCGACGTGCAGAGCTCCCACTGACTTCATAATGGGAAATGTATTACTTATTTAGAGCTGACTTGGCTTTATTTAGAATGATTTAATACTTTGTTTATTAAAAGTTTTGTGGTTTGGAGAAGCAGTATCAACAGGTGACCTACATTCTCCTTTGCCACTCTGTTCTGTACTTTCTGACAGGTTTCTGCACAGGGCAGGACCCAGTGTGTGTTGGTGAATGAGACTCTTCCAAGACCAAATCCTGGACCTCGAGCACAGTGTGAACAACCTGGGATGCAGCTGGAGTTCAGCTTTATCCAACTCGTGCTGGCATGGAGCTGTTTGGGACTCTCAAAATGTGTCTAAACTGACATGTTGGCTTGAAACGCAAGCTGACACAGCTTCATCCCCTGAGCATCCCCCACTGCTTATACTTCTGCTTGCTCAAACCTTGAGCTACTCTGGATCAAGTCTGGAGTGAACAAACAGGCTCTCTGAGGAGGAAACCTCGAGCTCAGAAGAGCTTGATCCTTAATCAGGTTCTCTCAGAGCTGGAGGAGGAGCCCCTGACTGTATGAACTCAAACTTCAGCATTAGGCGAGATGTTCCTGCACCCAGAGTTGCCCTCTGGGGAGCTCCTCACCCCTGTGGCAGCCACAGACACAAACATGCTGGTCTTGCCCCTCCCCTGGGGCCCTCAGAGCCTCTTTTTACAGAGGGAAAATCATCTCACAGAAAATGGGGCTTAAGGGCCTTTGCCAGCTTCCCCAAACCCACTGTGGTCCCCTCTAGGCCCTCAGTAAGACACAGTGGCACATCCTGTCCCTGTCACCACGTGGGGAAGCAGGAGCTGCTTCTAAAGCAGGAATACTGAAAAGAGAATCAAAAATGTGTCTCCAGTGGGATGGGCAGCCCCCTGACACAGACACCAACTGAACACAGAACAAGCCGCTCCGAATAATTGTGCAGGTTTGGGAAGAAGATAGGAGCTACTGCTACTCAATTTATACCACTGCAGCTCAAAGCTAAGTAGGCATAAGTAGAATACACAATAAATGCATATTTAGCTGTAGTTAAAAGTGAAACTTAATATCCTATGTTAGTGCATAGTACTCTCTTACGAAGAAAACTAATTTATAGGTAAAGAAACAGAGCTTAAAACTAAGAGACTGTGTGTTTTTTAAATAAGCTGAGTAAAATGCATACTTACTTACCTTTTATTCTCCTGCTGTGTGTGCCCTGAGCTGGTCCAGGGAGTTCTATGAGGTAAGAAATTCCTGGTCAACAAAAGTTCCTTTTCTAAAAAAAGTGAACATAATGGAAACGGGGAGCCACTTACCAGGCAGCTGAAAAAGGAGCTGACTGTGCAGAGAATTTCACACCTTATGGCTTTTGGTCAGTAAAGTACATAAACAAAATGTAATTTTCTATGCAATTACACAGGGTCACACAAGAATATTATGTTTTAGAAACCCTCTCAAAAGCATATTGCTCTCTAAGAGCCCAATCCAGAAAATGGTTCCTCACGTTAGTAAAGCTACTTGTAAGCATTTCTGGGAGTGGAGCCTATGAGACATTTTCCTTTTTATGCTTTCTTAAACAGTTTATGTGATAGTAACAACAGGAAGATAAATTACTTTGAATGGTAGCAATTAGAGAAATAAGGAGTGTGATAGATTTTCCATGTGGAAAACATCTCTCACACATTTTCCTACAGTCATTAAACCTGCTTTTAATGACAGAACACTGATTTCAGAAAGAAACAAAGTTTATTTGATGAAAATAAACAAGCTGATCAACACTAAATACTTCCCATACACATGATAACAATGTTATGAACTCTAAATACCTTGGTACTTTACACTTCTACAAGACATTAAATTACAATGACTGTCTAATACATGCCCACTGGTAATTTCTAGGAATTCCTTAGTTTCATATCAATGTCCTTAACCATATATCAATATCACAATCCAGAACATGCCACTCACTTGAAAAAATTATTACAAGAAGCACTATCAAATGAGGATCTAAGGTAAATAGGGGATACTGACCCATTGCTGCAGAACATCACATTCAAACGTCACCCTACACACACAAAAGAAACATTGCGGATATAGTTGGTGTCAACACATCTGAGGTCTTCTCATAAACACTGTTTAAAAAGTAAACTGAAACCCACTTTCAAATGAAAGTCAATGTGCAGGTACGTGCATACTGGATACACAAAATTCATTAAATACAAAATTCATACTGTACATTTAAATGAAAGAAAGAATGTGCAGTACAAGACTGATCTCACATTAAAATAATAACCATTATCTTAAATGCTAAGCAAAAGTTGATTTGCTTCGTTACACTTAGAGGAGGGGGGAAAAAAATCTACCAAACATTGCTCAAATAAAATATTTCCCAACATCACAGTGTTTATTGTAAACCCCGAGATTCTATTTTAGTATATGAAAAGATTTTCTCCAAACATCATAGAATATCACATGAAATGAAAAGGAGGGAAAAAAACAAAACAAAACAAAACCCAAAGCAAGAAAGAAAAAATCAATGTTAGACAAAATTTTCCTCTTTAGGGGCTAACTTTTAGGCCCCGATAAAAGTTTAGATCAATACTCATACCAACATGAGTGGAGCAAAAATGCCCCTAAAATAATATCTGTGACAAAATTGGCACATACATATAAATACCTAACTATACAGCTTTGTATCTGTGACCCTATTTCCCCCCTAGTTTATATCCTACTTCAAGTATTCGGTTGCAGAGTTAAGGTAAAGACCTGATTGTAAGAGACACAGACGATTGTCCCCTACTGCGACAACAAATTTGTCATGAGAAACCAGTTTTGTTGTCTGAGTTTCCGAGTGCAACATTTGTCATATGTGCTAAATATACTCCCAAAAGCTTTGCTGTTTCAAAAACAAAGATCTAAAATGCCATTGATAGTTAAAGGACAAACTTTTTAAACATGAATGAAATTGGGATTATCTACGCTATGCTAAGCTTATACATTTTACTCTATTTACTGAAGACAGTAACATCCAGCAGGACTGCTGCTCAAATAAACTGCTCTTTGCACCGAGAGTTATGGTACAAATAAATAAAATATCATCTCTAGACAATAATTTTAAGGGGATTACTATGTATGGCTCATGTAGGATGTTTAGGGTTAATCGCACCACATGTTCAAAAAATAATTTTTCTAAATTCAGTGCAAGACTTTAGGAGTATCCATTTAGATTTCTTTTTTTTTTCTTTTTTTTTCTTCTTTTTTTTTTTTTTTACAGCAGCAAAGAAAAACTACTAAGGATTAAGGCCACCCATGCTTAAATTTATTGTTTGTCCTTTAAAAATGCAGATATTCTATTTCCACTGCCATCAGCATGGAAGCATTTCTTCCATGGACAAAAAGATGCCTCAACAAAACAGCCAAACACTTGCACATGTTTGCCAGACTGACTGAAAATGTTTTTGAAGTCAGAAGGAACCTCTCCTTGAGAAGTGGTAGAGATCTGACTGTCAGTTAAGTCTCCCACCAAATGTAACAACTTCACATTTTTATTTTTCCTTGCATGTGCTTTAAATTTATTTTACTAGACACATTTTGTTGACACAAACAGCCTTCGAGTGCCGTTTGCTCATTGGTATTTTCTTTAACATCTAAGATTCATTGGGGTCCATGTTGGAGACTGTTTTTCAATGTAGAGAACAATAACAAACAGTTCCACATTTACAGGAGACCTAGTGCATATACTGTATTCACAGCAATCTCATCTTTGTTTTTGTTTTTGTTTGTTTTCTTAAGAGTCCCAGCTTTTATTGTTGAAAACATGTATGCATTTGGATGGTAAAAGGTTGATACATCCTTGTGTACATGTCCATATATCTACATACATATGTTTTTATATACACCTCAAGCTTTTACCATCCAGGAATAGATACATCTCGTATATAATATTATATTTATGTTCAAATTAGATGTCCTATGCATTGTCAGAGACACACACCATATTTTCATAAAATTAATCTTTGCCATCAGTTATTAGTACCAAAAATTGATTTCATTTCCAACCTGGCCCAGAGCTTAATACCGGTTAAAGTATCAATATTTGGTTTTGGTTTGGTTTAAATTTATATTATTTTATCAATAGATAAAAGAAAACAGAGGAGGGTAAAGGCTTGGTTTTAATTTTTGGGAAAGCCCATATCTAACTGGGGGTAAAGTTAATGCCAACATCCTTATATAGCATTTTACTAATACCTCTTTGATAATCTAGTGCAATAGAAGTGATACTTTAGAATAGACTAGGTAAAATCAGCAAATGCAGATACCACATCTAAGGGAATCTGAATTACTTATTAAAATCAATATTCATTTACCAAAAATTAGCTAAATAACCTGTTTAACTGAACTTCATTGAACAATCATATTCTGAACAGATGGTTTCTTTGTAAAAACAGAATAACTCACAAGACCCATTAAAGACAGAAATGAAGCTCTTATAATTTCTGCTTGAGTCTCCTTCATTGTTTTCCAAAGTATCTAATTTCACAAAAGACTACAAGAAATAATGGAGAAAATGCCAATTAATGCAGCATTTCATTAGATGTCAACCTTAGCATTCATTTTCTGCATCTGTGATCTTCTCCAGGATATCATGGTCATGTTTGGAGATCCAATGCAATAGATTATCAGTTACCTTCTGGTGCTACAGTTTTTCCTTCCTTTTTCACTAGTTCCTCTGACAACTGTAACAGGGAAACAAAATATTCCAATTAACAACATGATTGAAGCATCCAGAACATCTTAGTTCTCCTCTAATCAAGATTCTCATACATATGAGTGGAGACAGTGCTTTTTCAGGGGCTAAGGATAAAGTAAGGCATTTAAATTCAATTTGAACCCACTTATGTTCATAGGGGGGCAATTAGTTTTACTGCTGATTTGTATGCCATGATACCCCCTAAATGGGAAATATTTCAAATTCCTGAGATGTCCAGTTCTGTTGTGCTTATGATTCTGCAAAGGGTGAGTTTTCTGATCTTGTCTATGAGCACAGTAACTTTGAAAGGGAAATGCTAGTAATAAAACTAAATATTTTTTTCTGTGGGAACCAAGGGGATCATCCATTTATTTCCACTCAGTTCCGTGGCAGGTGGGAATGTGTAGCACCTCTAGCAGCCTTCCAAAATTAAAGCACCATTTTCCTGTCATATTTTAAGCACTTTAAGTTCACTTTAATTTGCAGAACAGTGGAGAAAGGTTTTATGGATATGAGAAGCTGAGAATTGCAGAAGTTAGAACACAGAGCAATGCATTAGGAGGTTTCCAGCCACACACGCACCTATCACAGGTGCTTGGTGGCTCTGCCTGGCTTGGCTGGCACTGTGAAACCCAGGGGACTACAAGAGGAAGCCAGTGTCAGCACAACTCAGCCAGTGGGAACAATCTTCCTGCCTTCCACCAACTTTGGATGAGACTTTGATTGCGACTACAGAGGCCTCAATTACTTTTATTGTCACTTTAGTTGTGCTGCAAGCAAACAGCACAGTTTTCTTGAACAGAGAGCAGTGAACTGGTCTTATTCACATCATCTATCAGGTGAGTGGGACAAATTAAATTATTCCTTTAGAGGGCAGTTGTTCATTTATCCACTGTGTTTGTTTCTAGAAAATTTGAAATGCATTATGGATTCTCCATTACTACTCTTCCATTTATGTAACCTTTAAAGTTTCCAAAACATCCCGTTTTATGAAAAAGAATTTGCCATACAATGCTTAGAGTTTTGTATACAGCTGAAAACTTGTTATGTTTTTTAAACAGCCTACTTGACTAAAATTCCCCTTTCAAAATTTTAGAACCTAATATTTATCAGATAAATTAGTTGGTAAGTAAAGTGAAACATTGTTTACAGAATAATTTCTCAAATTCCTTTAAATCCCTATTTTCAAATTCTCATCTTGCTGGAAAGCATACATAACAGTTTGTGTCATTCAAACTTAGATGAACAGTTCTGCTTTTGCAGTGAGAGGTTGGTACAATTTTGGTTAAAACACTTAGGGACTAATCCAAAGCCCACTGAAATGTGGAAAGGTTCCCACTGATTTTAACAAGTTTTGGATCTGGCCCTTGAACAGTCTAAAAATGACTTCTGCAGAGCTGGAAAGCCAGGGAGTTCCTAAAGTAGATCATGTTACTAGTTCTGGCACATAAAATCGTTGCAAACTTTTTATGAAATCTGTAAGTCAGCGCACGCATTACGTTTGGTGAGCTGTGCATAGCTGCCATTCTTTGGTGCGCCGAGAATTCCTCAATCGTCACTCAAAGAGATGCTCAGGCAGAGGAAGCGCACCTACAAATTAACGAGGGGAGCACATTCCACAAACTGCAGCACAACAATGCCCGGGTTTTTTAAACTAAAACGTAATCACAGCAAATCTCCACTGCAGTTGCTATTTTACAAGCTGAAGTTCCTTTGCAATTAACACTCTTTTATGCTCGGAAAAAGTAAGAGACCAGAATAAAGTGTCCAATCTGAGGAACAGCAGCAAAGCACAAAGTGCACTCCCTCTCCAGCCCGCTTTGGGTTTTCTGTAGTAAAACCCTAATTTTCATTGGGGTTTTACTACAGAATGAAAGCCCCCAAATAAACCTCACCCACTCGATCAACCCACCCATTCATCAGGAAACCATATATGTACTGGAAGTGTAACAGAAACTTGTTCACCACAGGTAGGAAATGCAAAGTATTTCTCAAGTAAGTCAAATAAATATATAAAAGGATATTGCTGTCAAATACCAACTGAGGTTGAGTAAATTAAATTTATATTTGTTTCTTCAATGCTGTACTTGGTACAAGTCACTGAACCTCTAAAACAGAAATAAAGTTTGGTAACATGCATTGGGCCTGAATTCATCAGTGCTCCAGCTGAAATTAATGTCTTATGAGTTTGGCACCTCTGTCAGTCCATTAGATACCAGTCAATGAAAACAGCAGAAGGATGTGAAGATATAAAAGTGTAGTAGCCCACAAATATTTATTCAGATTGTTTTTCCTTTGGATAAAGACACCTGCCTGATTAGTACTTTTTACCTCCAATCCTTTCCTCTCAGCAGTGATTTGCAGAAACAAGCTGGAGAGGGTGGGTAAACACAAAGGGGTTAAAGGGGAAACTGTTTAATAACAGTAGTAAAATGCAGGCTATTTTTGACATCTGGGTTAATGTCCATTATGCTCCATATGTTTTCCAAATGTTTGCAACAAGCACCCAGATACAAAAACAGATACTCATTCACATAGGCTTAAATTGCCCTCTCCTAACCTGTTACACATGGTACCTACATAAAAGGCCAACAACTGATATGGTAATTAGTGAGTCAGAAAGAGAGGGAATAGACACTTTATTGCAGGGAATTGGTATCTGACCAAACGTTAGTAGAGAAGGGTGTCATTAATGAAAACCTGTGAGGGCTATTTCTGCCCCCTAATCCCTGACAAGGCCTCTGTATTATAAAGTGGCATCCTTTAAAAAGCTGTCAGGATGAATTCTTCAGTTTCCTTCTCCAGACTCATTCATCATTCCTGCAATCAGATACCAACAAATGATGGGAAATTATTTCATTTTCTGGAAACAACTAACTAGACTGCAATAAGGCTATAACTCATACAGTCTTTCTCAAGAGATGTGGGATTTGCCTGTGCCTCTTGTAACAACATAATGTAAATTATAGCATGGAGGAAAAAAAAGCATTCTCAATTTTTACCTTGGTGCAAAACCATGAAAAGAATGACTTGATTAACTAAGACAAAGCCCTGACATGGACCACTCTAAATTCTGTCCCTGCCACCAGCTTATTGTGGGACCAAGGAAAAAGTCATATTATTTTTCTGTGCCTAACATGCTCTTCACTACAGCAGGCATAACATCAGGCTCCTCACAGGAATTTGCAAGGCTTAATGTTTGTAATGTGCCTTAAGAGTCTTGGATGAGTGCTAAGTATTATTATTTTTCAGTTCCTGCATTTGATTAAAACTGAAGTAACACAGTAAAAATTAAATTAATATATTAAGTTACAAGTAAAGAGCAAGCATGTGGTTTGTGGAGCTACTTGTAACACTTTTAATACGAACATGTATTACAGAGTAGGTGATTCCCAAGGTCTGTACTGACATGTACCATGAGGGCATAACTTAACAACTGAAAAACCCCCCAGAAGTTTGATTCAGCCAAAAATCTGTTCGTGGCTTCTGTGTGAGCTCAGAGCTCAGGCCAGCGGGAGCACTGTGGGCTGCTTTCCCCTGCCCCTGAAGTGCAGTTGCAAACACAATCACAGCCCAGATATTTGCAACTCAGCACAAGCAACAAAACTGGGTAGCACAGCTCTGCCGCTGTGTAGGTCCCTTAGCACAGGATGTGACAATGGCATGGGACGTGCTGTTTGAACCTCCCTGTCATTACAGCCCCAACCATAAATACTGCTTTTGCTACTTCCTCCTGGCCTAACTCTTGAGGAAAGAAAGAAAACCCACCTCTCACTTTCCAAAGAATACAGTAACCTGTTAAAGCCTGTTGTGTCCACGTGAAAATCTCTAGAGAGGAGGGCCAAGAAGAAAAATAATTAAGGCATACATTTGTATCCAACCTACGTAGAAAATTTTCAATGCTGAGATGCCAAAGACACCTAAGACACTTGTTGAGCAGAGTGAAAAGGTAAAATCTAGTTTAAATTTATAGCATTCCTTCAGTGTCCCTCTAGGAGTTTGGCTTTTTGCCAGTGTTCCTTGTTAAAAATTTGTTAAACGTGTTTGGCATTAATGCAAACACAAAGTGCTCATTTGTTACAAATTCTATTGGAATGCATTCATTTAAGGCAATGAAGTAGTTACCAGAAAAGAAAAAATGTTCATTAAGTACATTTTAAAAATACAATGATGTATGCGGTGCATAACTATGGCGCCCCAGTGGCTATATAAATATCTGACAGAATAACCACAAGTTGTGTTTGGTTTGAAATTGGAATCTCTTAAACATAACCGATAGAACAAAAACTGGTTTTGTTTGTTGTCAAAACTGATGTTAGTCTTTCTTGTTTAGATCCAGTTGTAATAACCAAAGTTTTGCCATACAACTTTTTTTACTTCTCAAATCAATAAAGCCCACGGGTTAAAGTAATGCTCAAGGAAGTTTCTTGATTCAAAAGGTAAGTGCAGCACTGCACATTATCTGGAGAACACTGGACACAGAAAGTAAACACCCTGCTTGGAGGAGAACAAATTTTAGTCATTCTTAAAAATTCCACTTAAGGAAATGTTACCTGGGAGATCTGCAGCTGTCTGACAACATTCAGTTTCACCTCAGCAAAAGGTGTCCTGCTCTACTCCTTTCAGAAAATAATGATCTCAGAGCTAGTTTACAACATCCCAATAACAAATCCATAATTTACATTAATGCGAAATATCCCTGATAATGATAACTCTTGATTTTGGATAAGCAACTCTGAGGTCTATTTCTTAGATGTTAGAAAATATCTTCTTAGCAACACTGTAAAACTAAAACCATTTTTCTTTTTATATTTTTCAATGATTTATAGCTACTTACAAAAAAGTTTAAAAACGATAAATGAATGAGTAAAACACATTCAAAAGAAAGATCCAGAAACTGGGTGATTTAATTAAATATTGAAAGGTTCACAAAAAACCACCAGCATAAAAAGTTATTTATAAAGACAGAATTAACTTTGCTCCAATTCTGGCAAAGAAATTATTTATCCCATTTGTTGCTATTTATGTTTTAAATTCATTACACAGTAAACTTCAGAAGGATCTGCAGCTGGTGGTAGAATCATTGCACGAATGTGATGAACTTTCCATATTGCTATAATGCCAGAATTGTTAATCTTAGTTAGGGATAAAAGCAGATACCATTGGGATGAATAAAATCAAATGGATTCAAGCCCTCTAGAGAGTAAGAGTCCTTGAAAACTACTGTACAATTGTATCATAAAATTAGATGAAGTTTATGAACCTTGAGACTATTTGGACAAGGATGCCTTCTCTACTGGGAGTGTTTATAAATCAAAATTAGACAAGTGCTATACGAGTTAAAAGACAGCTATTTTTTTTTCTCAGAACCTTTTTCTTTTCATAAAACAAGTCTAGTCCAAATCAC
The DNA here is from genome assembly GCA_013399225.1 of Rhipidura dahli. Lineage (NCBI taxonomy): Eukaryota > Metazoa > Chordata > Aves > Passeriformes > Rhipiduridae > Rhipidura > Rhipidura dahli. The sequence continues at coordinate 1,020,262 of VXAC01001091.1, forward strand.
AGCTCTTCAGAAATATGAGAAAACTCAGTACATATCCTTCAATCTGTCACTTGGACATTGTATTAAAAAGAGGATTATATGGAATGCTAGAGGATTATATGGAATGCTAAGGATGGCTTCAGAGCAGGACTCTCCCATGGGCTGAGCTGCAGTGGACTGAAGATGATGGAAGAGCTTCCATCGAGAGCCCGGAGCCGCACAGGGAGATGGCCGTGATTCAGCAGCGCAGGGCACGGGGGTTCTTTGTCAAGACATTTATGACTTCCTAAAGATAGAGAGCACTGAGACCATTGTCACTCCTTTTTGTTGTTGTTGTTGTTATTTAAATCGAACTGAAGCGACAAGAAAGAAGAATTCTTGGGTTTAAGTGTCTCAAACAACGACGCTCCCAACGCGAACCCCGAAAGCTGCCGATGGCAGGGATCACTTGATGAAATTGGAAGGTGCCTTTTTTGCCTTTTCCATCCTAGCTGATGTGGAATGCTATTTATTCTCATGCGAGGGACTAATTAGGGGCTTTTTTTTTTTACTTTTTTTTGGGTTTTTTTTTTTTTTTTTTTGAAGATCAAGGTTTCGCGCTCGGTGCTGCCTAATAACACGGTGTGCCTGCCCGCCACCTGGCCCGGCGCGGCTCGCCCGGCTCCGGCGGCGGCACCGCCTCGGGCCACGGCAAGTGCGGGCAGGAAATGCCGGCACGGCCGCGCTTAACCCGCGCTCTGCCGGCCCGGAGCCGGCCCCGCCACCGAGCAGCGACCCTGCGGCTCCAAATGTGCCGCCGAAAGCGAAGTTATCGCACCCGCGTGGGGATAAAGCTGCCCCGCACCCCGCGCCCTGCTTGGAGCCGCGCTCGGAGCGCAGCCGGCAGCGAACCCGCGCAGCGCTGGCGGGGCCCCGAGCGCGCACACAGCGCCCGTGCCGGTGCCTGGGGAAA
>VXAC01001091.1:1021232-1059253 GCA_013399225.1 Rhipidura dahli
AATAAACGCTGTGTCAAGCCCCCAATCTAATAAGTCATCTTATTAGGAAGTTGTGATGCCCTGTTTGCCCTCGCCTGTGGCTTGTCTGCTCCACTGAAAGGTCTCCTGCTGGGACCTTTGTGGCATTATACGAGGTAGAGAGGGCTGCTGCAATATATGAGCCTTGGTTTGGAGCAGCCAAAACAGCAGGAGAACTAAGCTGCAAAGAATTAAACATGTAACAACTTTGTAAAAGCACAGACAGTGATTGAGGTTGGCCCTTTTGCTGTTGACACATTCTGGCCCCTGTAGGTTGTGGTCACTAAGCCCATTAGAGCTGCAGTGTGGCAACATCTAGTTCAGCAAGTTCAATGTGTTTCTGTTTTATTTCTAAATACTGGACACAAGCTGGCAGCGATAGGAGAGTGGAATATGGCACCAGAAATATGTCATAAACACAGTCGTCATTGTCAGGGATGTGAAATTACTTTTCAAACTATTTATTTTTGGCAGATGGAGGGTGGATGTATTTTTGCACTTTGTTAACTGAAATTTAATTGAGATTTGCTCCATGTTTTGTTTAATAAAAAAAAAGGGAAAAAAAGAGAAAGGAAACCTCAAGATGCTGTTTTCTCTTAAAAGAGAAAATTTTCACTGGAGAGAGAAATCTTTGTTGTTGGCAATTCACTGAAAAATGAAACCAGAAAGAACAGAACCCAATAAAATCTCAGCTGGCAAAGTTTCACTTATGAGCATCCACTTATTTAAATCAACACTCCCCGCTGTACTTTTTTTTTTTTTACATTTCTTTAAGATAAAATTCTGATTTTAAAAACGGGGTTGTAAAACGGACAATAAAGATTAATTAAATTAATGAAAGGAGGTATTACAGACAAAATGAGGAGTAGATTTGAGTTCCAAACCCTAATAAGCAGAAGAATACACCTTCCCATCTCCCTGTGGAGCACACTTTTTCAGGGAACGGTGCAAGGTTTATATCACACACTGATGAGGATGCTCGTGGTCCCTCAGAGCAGAGGGCTCCGTTTGCCTTTCAAAACTGTGTTATGGTCCCAGGTTTTATGAGTCCCTGCAGATTCATCTCTGCCAAGAGCTACCAGTCTGTAGATACAGAGCAAAGGATGAGCTGGCTGAACACTTGTGCATCCGAAACATGTGTTTCTCCCCCGAGCCTGTTACGTACTGCCTCTGCCCTCCTCCCCAATGAACCACAGCCTATGCAAGAGGTGAAATGTGCAGAGAGGGATAAAGACACCTCACAGCTGAACGAGGGGGGATCTTTTGTTCCCTCTGCCCACAGCATGGGCATTTCCCTGGTGCCCTCCCCTGTTTTTTCCAGGGGTTTTTGCTCAGGTGTGGTCGCCCTTTGGGTGCCCCCAGCTCCCTGCTCTGGCAGCAGAGCTGAGCACTCCCTGAGCTCCAGCTTGCTGATCCACAGAAATGACTGCCCACTCCTTCTGGAGGGATGAAAATGATGCTGGGGCAAAGCACATTCTTTCTTTGGCCACCAGAAATGAAGGAGCATTTCTTTTCTGTTCTGAAGAGTTTGCCTGAGCCAAGCAAGGTCAGAGCTGTGGCTTTTCTCTGGAGGACAGAAATTTCTAGAACTTGGAGGAGGTGGTGTGTTGTTTTTTTTTTTTTTTCCTGCCATCTTTTGAGATTTGCTTATAGTTTGGAACTAGAAGGAAATTCTTAAAATCTCATACATATTTGGCCAGTTGTAGGGAGTATGATCTGGGTTTTACCTCATGCATCCTACCAGAGTCAGTCAATATTTAATAGCTAAAATTGGCTGGCTGTTGTGCTTGGATAACTCTAGTTACTGTGGCTGCTACCACACTGTTGTTAGAAGAATATTGGTTGCTAGAAGTTGTACCAGAGTAAATACTAATAAATTTGGTGGTTGTGGAGAGGAAGTTTAATCCAAAAGCATTCCAGCCAATGAGGAGGCACACATGGGCTGTACTCCTCCTTTTGATGTACCCAAAGGCTGGATGGAGTCGGGCAGAAGAGAGGTGGGGAGGGCTGAGGGCAGGTTTGAGGTGCTTTATGTGTGTGCCTATTTCTGCCCTCCAGGAAAGGGTGGATGCTTGGCCAGGGAGGAAAAGTCTTCTTAGAAGTGCTGGACACAAGCATGGGGTCCTCAAGGCCCATGACTCCAATAGGTTACTGGAAGTTTGTTGGGGTTATTTTTTCCTTAACCAAGCAATAACAAAAATTTAATAAAGACACATCTCATGGCTTGTGCCTGCTTTCCCAATTGTCTCAGATTTCTCATCTTCTAAAGCTGAGAAAAAAAACTAAAGAGCTTCAGGGTATTGCTCTGTGCATCTGAATATTTGTACCAGCAGCTGTGTGTTCCCACCTATACTTCATAATTTAGATAAACCATTAACATGGCATTTCATTCGTTTGTTCTGCTAGTTAATAACCCAGCACTCACTGAAGTTATCCTATCAGGTATATCTAAATACTGATTGTGCTGTGGAAGGCCTTGTGAGGTATGCTTAATGTATTAATAACAAAAAGATAAAAGAAATCAATATGTCAAAATACAGTCAGAGTTCTGCTGTACACAAAAAGCCTGTTTCACAGTACATGAGATATACTCTCACCTTCTTTCCCTCCAAATGACCTGAAATATATTTCTGAATTTTACATGGCTCATGATATGAAACTGATTATAAAAAAGGTGTCTGATGTTTACAGTTTCATCTTTTAACATCTTTAAGAAGAAAGAGATACAGCTAAGGCAAGTGTTAGTAGGTTTGGTCTATTTGAAGACCAATGCTGGATCCATTTAAAACCCTTCAAACTACTAAAGCATTACAATGACTGTGTGTGGCACTGGGAACAGGACCATACATGCTCGACAGCTACTTATTTTTTAAATACCCATCCAAGTAGCATGCAGCATTTTGAAATCTAACTTGTGTGGTCTAATTATGCAATAATTTTTATAATTTAGGCCCCAATATTATGAGCTTCTCCACAATTATGGCTCTGCCCACGCATTTCTCAGTGCGTGATAGGGAAGACTTAAGGGCCAGCTGTGTTAAACATACGAGCATATGTTTTAATTTTTTGATTTTTACTCTAAGTGAGACTTAAAAATGCACTTAATATTAAGAGAAGGCTTAAGAGTCTTTCCTGAAGGGGACCTTAGAGGCTTTCATTTAACTAAGGGCACACATCTAATATTCCACGCAGATTGAAGACCCACAGTTATCAGCATTCCAATGATAATGAGTATTACACAAAGGGAAATAATAAAATAGCAATAAACAAAATTTTTCTCCCTCCCAGTCTTCAAACACCACCTCTATAATCACTGTACACTCAAAAACATGCATGTGTGTGAGAGTTGCAGAGATCACAGGCTTAGATTGCAAGACTTCCAAAGATACTCAGACCATCCATGCAAATGTCAAATGACAGATAAACAGATACAACTGAAAATATGAACTTCACCATGAAATCATGTAAAACTACAACAGTGACTTTGCTTTTATAAAAAAAATTGATGCATTACAATTAAACTGTTTAGCGAAACAAGACAAGGAAATTAATGAGCAAGAATAATCACTACAATTCGTTGTTAGCTACAATTTACACAGAGCAGTACTTTTTTTCCTAGAGAACACCTATTTATCTATGCCTGTTTCCATTCTCGTCTCAATCTCCCATTCCAGCTGTGCACAGACCTTGTCTGATTTCCCTCTCTATTCTCCTACTTGCTTAAACTTTATTTCTCCCCACTTTTGTTTTATTCCATTCTCTGGGAGCAGCAGAGCTCCTTCCACTCTGTCAGGCTCTGTTGCCAACCTCTGACCAGCTCACTGCTGAGTTTGGACAACAGCTGGGACTGGACAACAACTGGTGGTGTGACACCATCACCCTCTACTTTCCCTGCATCTTGCAGTTCTGGAACAAGATAAAACATGGGAAGAGTAATTCACGAAAAGCATTTTTGAGGACAGCAATTTGCTAATTAGAAACAGCAAAACAAACCCAGAAGATACTCTTGATGTGCGTGCACAAATGTAACAACCCCGCTGAGGAAAAGGTAAAGGCCAGAGTGGAACTTATTTAATGGAAACAACTTGGAAAACAAGAATAATGATGGCAGCACCAACTTTGTTTGTTCCTCCATTAATTTTAGAGAGAGCAACAACTAAGCAGGTACTTATAAAAAAAAATCTTTCCTGCTGAAACAACGGCAAGAAAGACAAGACAGTTTTAGGGCCACTTTCCAGATACTTTGTTTTTACCAATTCTCTAATCCAAGAAGGTAAAACCATATTTGCCAACACCTCTTAACTTCTCATTAAATAATCTAAATGCAAACAAAATTGTCTAGCCCATTTAATTCTGATTTTCTGGATTTTTTTTTTCTTTTCTCACACTTGAACATCATCCCTCATTTTCTATAGGAACCTAAAGATATAATATATAGGCCACCATTTCTAGGTACACCTCTACATTCTTATTTTTACAGTCTGGAAATAAGAAACAGTGTGCTGTATAAAGAACATTGGATCTGGACAAAAAGATGTGGGAAATTCAGTGAAAAAAGCCCAGCTGGATAATTATTTCATATGTGAATGCAGCACGTATTATGAAAATGTGAGGATTAAGTCAAAGAATGCAGTTTCACTGCATTTTTTTATGAGGAAACCTTGTTTTAACAAACATTTCCAGAGATCAAATCAAGCTAACTTTTTATTAATTTATCTAAGATACTTGTTCTTTTGAACAAGCCTTTTTTTAAAATTATTTTTTCAAATATACCCCTACTGTAATTTATCAATTCTTTTATCATCAGAAGTTATTGTTTAAGCCAGGAATAGTTTTTTTAGCAGAGCTGAATGGTTAATCATAAAAAAAAAAACACCCAAAAACCAAAAAACCAAACAGTAATTTTCTCATACAAGTTCACAAACAGGGAATGTAAAAAAGGAGCAGGAGGAGGAAGAGTGTCACCTGTGTCCTTTGCAGATTTTTTTCTCCAATAGAATGTTTGGGAATCTTTCATTTCATGAAACGAGGTCTTATTTTTAATTTCCCAAGGTATGTACCTTCCACTATCGGGCATCACCACAATAATGATCAGAAAATACTTTGTAGGCTCATAGAAAATGCAGCTTGTTCCGACAATAATTTCTAACTTACCTGTCTTCAAAATTTCAAAGTGTGGATCAGGAACAACTCAGACCTTCCATTGTCCCTCTGCAGAAAGAAAGAGGGAATGAACCCTCCAGGCTCCCTGCAATGCACGTGGCCCTGAGAGCTCAGGGCTCCTGCTAAATCCAGAACATGGCATTTAATGATCCTCAGGAGGCCAATACCATCCACAAACCACTTAGCACTGCTCCAGTTTCATTCATCCTCGTGGTCTCTGCAGATGGCATGGTGAGCCTGGCAAGCAGTGCCCTGATATTCGAGTCAGTACTGCCCGTGTTCTATCCAGAACCAATCCCAGCCTATTTCACTGAGTGTCCAAGAAAATTTAGCACTCAATTCATCTTCACGCCCTTCAGATTATTAATGATTTTAGAGATTTATCATATTTTTATTTCTACCCCAAACTGAAGATTGATATTGCAATAGCTTCTCTTTACATGGAAACCATTTAAAATCTCCTTTTTTTAGCCTTTGTTGTGCTCTCTGTTCCTTCTCAGTGGCTTATCAGAAACGGATAGAATAGCAAAGATGTGGGCAAGCCTTGAACGAGTACAGGGGTTAAAAGTGGCTTTGTGTTTAAATAACTTTTTCTTTTGCAAGTAATCATTATATTGTTTCCCTTTTTTTACTGCTGCAAATAATGCTAAGGTTTTGGAGAACTAATTTCATCTTCCCAGTCCCTCAAGTCACTGCAGCCTAAATTTTGAATTTTCAGAACTCCTTCAATCCTGCAGAAGAACAAAATAGATTTCAAAACCATTTTGTGGGATATTCATATTAAATATATCTGGTTTCTCAAAAGAATGAGCTGAAGCCTGCAGGGCAGCTGGGGTGGAGAGAAGGCAACAGACACAGCTCCATGCTGTGCATAATTCAACAAAGTGCCAATCCATGCTTGTGGAATCCTTTGCTGTGCTGGTGCTGCTGGCTGACACAGTGTCAGCATTTTTCAGCACTACACCACTATCAGCCTGTACTGGGACCCTTTAAAACAGCTGAAATAAAAGAGCTCTTTCTGCATATTTATGCCATCCTGCTCTGAGCACTTCCTGTTGGCCCCAGTAAATCTCTGCTAAATTTCAATCGACTCTCGTGGTGTTCCAGCTGTTAGATAAACTTCCAAGGATATTTTTGTGACAGGTACAAACCTAGACAGGAAATCTCAAGAAGAAATCCTAAATTAATTATATGTCAACATTCAAGCCACAAGAAGGAGCAATTGTCATAAATTTTTGAAAGTTAGAATCCAATTTTAGTTGTAAGTGCAAAAAAGTTCACTGACTCAGTTGTGAGTCAGTGCCAATAAAATAATATATTTCATATTCTTCAGCAGTTCACTTTGGCTAAACATAGAAGGGAAGCTAAGAACAGTGAGCTGTGTATTTAAATCACATAAAAAATTCAGACACAAAATAATAACAAATGGCATTTAAAATTCATAATTCAGAATTGCCTAATCTTATCCCACCTTTTTGAAAACAGATACAACTTATAAACTAATTCCCTGTTAAATGAAAACATCTTCACTACCTAAAAATCTGAAAATGGTGCCAAGAACATTTTTATGCATTTCCCAACAGCACAGACTCTATCCCTCTACTCTGTCCCAAACAAACACCTCTCCCAAAATGCCTTTTGTATGTTTTGTGAATGTTGGTAAGGACAAGTAAGGAAGGGGTTGAGAGGGTATTGCAGCAGTACTAACCCAGAAGGCTGCCCATGTTTCCCTGGCTTTAGCATCCCTGTGGAATTCTTGACAGCTCTTCCCATCCCTCTGATACGTGTCCTTGGAGAGGCTGGGGACGGTGTCCAGGACAACGGGCGGGCTGCGTGCTCTGCAGCAGCAGTGCCTGTGCAGCTGGCAGAGCTTCCATGTCCTGCTCCCCCAGTATTCCCAACATTTTCCTGCAATGCTGTTGAGCTCCATGGCCTTTGCCGTGCTCCCCAGACGTGCTGCCCCAGCAGCAGTGGGGGTTTCTCTCCAGGCCCATCCCCATGGCAGCCAGGGCAGAGCTGCCAACCCCGAGCAGCTGAAAAAGCCAACAACTGTGTGTTGAGTCAGGTGATCAAAAGCGACCTCGTGCTCGAACCTGGCAGGGGGCCCTTCCCAAACCCATCTGCCTAAAGACAAAAGGGAGAGTTTTGAGACACCTGTTGTCTCACTACAGAGAAAAATGTGTTGTGGCACGGGGAGAGAAGGGCTGGGAGAAAAACCCCTAAAAGCTTTGCAGGCTGCGCTGCTGGATGCAGCTTTGTGGCACATGTGGGAGATGCTTGTGGTCATCATCCTGGCACCAGGTCTGTCCCAAGCTCTGGCAAACAGCCAAGCACAGGGCACTGTTCCAAACCCTGCAGCCACTGCTCTGGCAGAGCTCTGCACCACTGGACACAGAGTCCAGGGAAGAATTCATCGCTCCAGAAGGGAAAGCCCGAGCAAGGAGATGCAGCTGCCATCCTTACACAGAGGCAGAAGGAAGGAAGCAGGGCAGGGGATCTGCTTTGCAGCAGGAAGAGCTGCAGTTCAGAGGGACAGCAGGATAGTCCAGGCTATTGACAGGAGAAGCAAGGAACAGGGATTGCACACCATGGGCACGGTGAGTGTTCTCCTCATACACAGCATTCTTTTACACAGTGCAGGTAACATCCCCTGTGCTTTACTGAGTGCTTTCTCTTCCCAGACACTAAAAGGATCCATCCAGTCTTCCAAATTACTTCAGTGGAGATACATCAAGTAGTCCCAGGAAGCAAACACTCAGAGTCCCATCTGCAGCCAAAACTGAGCCCACAGAACAAACACAAATACATCAGAAATCCAGCAAGGAACCAGCAGAAACATGCTGCACTTAGCTGACCACCTTGATTCTGTGTCTCTGAAATGCTGTGGATAAGTAACTACTTATGTCACCCTGGGAGAAAAGGAATGTATGATATGGCTATGAAACCACCTGGATTTTTTATATATAAAAAGTGTTTTCACTACTTATGAAAAGCCAGACATGTAAATTACACTGCCCTTAGCAGGAAAAAAATATGTGCCAAAGACCATGCCTAGGAGCAGAACTCAGGAAGAATGGGGGTATGGTCATGCCAGCTTTGCAATGTTTTCTTTTACAAGCCTGTTTTACTGCTGAAGTAAGGGAGACTAGTGTTATTGCTTCCTCAGAAAGCTGTTCTCACAGGATTTGACTATTGGTCATGAAAATCTTATAAGGTCAGACAATCCTGCAAGATTTTAATGAATTGAAGGTTTAAACATGTTCCCAAGATTTTGGTTATGTCCATTTCTAAGATGGAAAGTAATCCCCTTAACAATGTGCATCACCTGGGAAACAATAATTAAATAAGAGCAAATCTGGAGATCTGAATTCAGGTTCCTTGAAAGTTTGCACAGATTTGTTATCAAATGATTTATCTACTTTCAGCCTTTCCACATGGACAGATACAGGTGGCACTACCAGCAAAACTACACCTGCATATGAAGTATGGAAGTAAATAGGCTTGGCCTGTTCCCTTGGTGCTAATTCTGTGAAGGTCATTCTGCAGGAGCAAGAAGACACAGCCACAGCATCCCATGCCATCAGGTATCCCTTCAAGGCTGATTGTTAGCATTAGAACATTAGCACTCTGGGTATTTATCAAAACATGGACACTAGAGTGGCTTGAAGCAGTTCCACTTCCTCTTAAATGATAATAAATTGGCAGTGTGAGTGTTGACTGCCTGAAATGCAACTTCATTACTTCAGAGGTTAATGGAGCAACCTCTCTCTGTTGATCTTCCTGTCACCGTTGGCTACAAAAGAGTCTCTGACACAGTGCAGTTTTCAGGAGAGGCACAAGTACAACAGAGATTAACCACATCAAAAAGAATACTGTCCCATTCCATTATGTTCTGCAAAGCTGGTGTGCAGCAAATCGCAGCAGCCAGCACTGTCATCTGCCTTGTCTGAAAATGATATCAGCACAAAAAGAGGCAATGATGCTGCATTACTGAGACAAACACCTTCCCATCTTAAAAAAAAAAAAAAAGAAAAAAAAAAGAAAAAGAAAAAAATATAAAATTAAGGAAAAAGAAGGAAAAATATAAAGGCAAGAAGAAAAGCAATGAAATGAGGAGAGGAGAGGAAAAGGAAAATAAAAAAAAGAAAATGAATAAGAAGATAATACTTTAATTATGATGTAAATATTGGAGTCACTGACCTTGACCTATTTTGCCTTAATTCTATAGAATTCCTCTTGTATTTCTCATAGAAAGCTACACAGTGAACTAACCAAACTACCATTCTTTCGAAGGCTGGATTCATGATTTTGCAGGAGATGAAAACTGACAGGAATAGAGTAGAAGGTGGCCATAAGATTCAAAGAGGATTACATTTAATGCTGGCTAAGTGAATGACCCTCTGATTGAAACTGTATTCATTTAGTGAAATGTGCCTCTCCTTGTTACAGGTTACTGCCCCGAAATGCCTGGCAGGCGTGTTAACTTCCAACAATTCATAACTCCTGTTTTCACTAACAACACAATGAACATGCCCCTGACAATTCTGAGCAGAGAACATTGCCCAAGGAAGCTGAACATTCTGCACATCCTATACACAAACAGTTGCAAGTCACTTCCCTGAAGGGAGGTTACTCCTGTCCTACCAGCAGCATCTACTTTGTCAGGAACACAAATCGAAATTCCCAGTACACCCAGGTTAATTTTCTTTTTGTGAGCATAGGGATATGACTGCTCATTGGAAATATTCCCTTTTCTTCAATATTTCTGCTCTCTTCAGCAGATTAACAGATGAACAGGTAACTAAAAGTGCATCAGACATGCCATTACAGCACTGTAAATGCATGCACATATCCAGTAATTACCTGGGTAGTTGTGCAAACCACTCAGGGGTGTTTCAGGTCACTTGTCTCCACTCTCCAGCCCCACCGGTGTTTGGGATGGGACTTAGCCAGTCTGACAACACCTCTACAGCAAATGCATCAAATTCTTGTTGAATTCTTGTATTTTGCAGGTCTCAATTAGAAGTGAATAATTTTGAGCATGATACCCATCAGCCTGAATGAACGTATCAACTTCCTACACACACACAGGGGCAGGTACTTGGACTTCTTATTAGAAGAAGCATTGATAATAAGGAGTGTCTGCTGATAGCACAAGGGAGGAGGACCCTACTGGAAATTATAGGAGATAAGGAAGATTGGGATTTCTTGCTGGAGAAGCAAACAGGGGGTGAGATTCCAGTATAAAACTCCTCCAAACGCCAGAGCAAATGACCTTCCCATCACCTTCCTAGCCTATGATCTAAATGTTGTGAACAAGACAGGAGTTCAGTGTTCAGCTCTGATTGTGTCACTGGCTCCTTTTGAGACCGTGGGCAAGTTGTTTAATCTCTCTCTATCAAGACTTTCTCAACTGTAAAAACCAAAAAAGCTGCTCCTAAGCCTGGAAAAGTCCCTCTCAACCTACAAATCAAAGCAGAATGTAAATTCTACACTTTCTTCTGCAGTATTACACCCTTTTCAGTTTCTTTAGGTTGATAAACATATGCAGTGTTATCTGAATTCAGGCTGATTAGGAACCACAGCTTACCTTTTAAAGCATAAACAGTGGGTCTGGATGGCAAATTTGAAAAAAATTTGGTAGTTCAGTGCCATGTTGGCTCCATAAATATACCAAAAATCAAACCAGACATTTAAGATGAAAGTGCTGCAGGTTCTAAATTTTCCCATTTCCAATGTCTTAAAAAGACATTAACCTACTGAGAAGAGTTTGAGAAATTACACAATGGCACAATAACATTAATTGAATATGAGAGTGTAAGACAACTCTTAAACATGGGAAAACTCCACCTCTGCATGCACAGAACACCAGATGCAGCAATATCCACTTCAAAGCTGCACTGCTGCAGACAGAATCAGCCACAGCTTTCTTTGTAGACATTCCTTTGAAGAAGGAACTTTATGGGTAAGTGGGGGCATAACCACTCACAGCTACGCAAAGTTGTTCATTCTTATACCAGAACACTTCATTTTTGCTCCAGTCAAAAACAGAAGCTAAAGAGTGGCTGGTCTATAGGTTAAGAAAATATTTTTGGATATCAGTGAGAATTTAATTCCAGCTTTTCTCCAATGGCCATAGATTTTTTGGTAGTTATTTTTTATATCTCTAAATCATGTTCTCCTCTACTGAAATGTTGCTGCTTCAATGCCAATATAAAATATGATGCCCTGCTAACATAACGTTCAAAATTACATAATTCCATCCTGCACCACAATGAATACTGCTGTGGATACAATTATATAAAAGCACTTGAACAACCCAGAGGAAGAAAAAGCCTATTAAGTATTCCAGAATCTCTCCAGTACCACTACCTAACAAAAAACATGTGACCTTGGACAGAGGTAAGTTTTAAGAAATAAGAAACTTGTATCAAAAATCCCAATACAACAGCAAGTTCTATATTTTCTGAAATAGTAATATCTTATTACTGATATCAGGTATCTGTTTTTATTGACCTTGAGTGTGGTTACAGATTCCTTATCCCCCAGCAGTGGACCACACCAGGGCACTTTTATTTGAGAGGGAGAAGATTCTCAGCACATCACTGGAGTTAAAGCAACATCCCAAATTGCAGACATGACTGAGTATAGACAGTTTATAAAACAACTACTGTTAACTACATTTTAATGGCATGTATGGTTTTTAAAAAGTCCATGGTAGGTAAAATAATCCTAAGCATTTTAAATATTTCACAGTAAGCAAATACTCTGGATCTTTAGAATAGATTCTGACTTTGCATTCTCAACTTTTTTCTCTAAAAACTCCAGATTTTTCTAAATTAGAATTTTTAACAACCAAAGGCAGAAAACTTGGAGGGAAATCTGTACCAGTGTATTTTTCAATGAGAGGCAGACTTTAGAAGGATTTTCTTTGTAAAAAAACAACAATTTTTTGATCTTTATCTCCATTTGCATGGTAGAAATATTCAAAGGAGTGAAGTATTACAGTCATTAGTAAGTAAAAGAGATATCAAGTGTACTAAACTCCAAGATTATCCATCAGAAATGAAACAAAACAAAGACCCTACAAGTATAAGATAGGCTCTATATCTGCTGGCTGAAATCTTTCATATGGTATATAATGCTGGCAAAACAATTTTTCTATTCACCTTTTCCCTATTGAAAAGCAATGCTCTCTTTATCTAACCTTTTCTAAACCACCATTGAAAATTGTATTTTCTGACTCAAACAAAACAATGTTTTTCTTTCTGCCTCATATGGCTAATAATAAAGACTTGAGGTAAATCTCCCTACAGCTGCTTTCAGTTCATTTTAAGTCAATGAAACCTATATAATCCTGTTATACAGTCAATTGTTTCTTTTCCACTAGGCCTGAAGGGCTGCAAGCTTAGAAAGGGAAGAATTACTGTTTTGCTTTTAAGCACCTATTAATATTTTGCCCCTCCAGCAGTTCTTTTTTTCCTCTTTGAAGCCTTTTTCCCACTAAATTAATGTTTAACAATTAAATCAAGCTGAAGGAGATCTTAAAAGATCTAGACAATTACTGATTGGGTAGAAGAACAGGCCTTTAATTTAAATGGGAAACATCTCTGAAACGATGGTATGAGACTCCACAACTAATTACATAATTTTCTGCATCTGAGAAAACATGAGCTGAGGGAATGCAAATAGAGACACACATGGAATACCAGGAAGAAAAGCTGGAACTCTAACATCTACCTATCATCTTTGAGAACAGAGTAACTTGTAGAAAAACAAGCTTTGAGCTACCAGATAGAGTAAAGATATAACTTCAAAACAGAAAGAAAAAAAAAATAGAGAAGAATATCCAAGGCATGGCATCTCTTTTCCAGGCAAATATTGCCAATACACCCAGAATGGCAATCCTAAGTCTCTGTGTAAACAGCACAAGCAGGCCTAAGAGCCCTTTCAAAAGTGTGTATTCTTTGTATATATAAAATTTACTTTTGTGTACTTGTGAGATAGAAGTGTTCTGCCTTTCCTGCTTTCCTTTATAGCAATGTGTACGTTACCTTAAAAATATATCCACAGTAAGGTATGAAAATGGAGTTTTCCTCTTGGGCCTGGATAAATAGAGTTTGTTCTGAATGAAAATCCTTAACCTGAACTCAAGAGCTGGCTCGTGGCCAACTCCTTTGTCAGAGCCTCAGAGCACCCTCAGAGACCTGTCCTGCCCCCCTGATTCAGACAGTTCTGTGGGCACTGACATCTGCTCAGACCTCACAAATAAAGCAGTGCGTGCCAGGACCACAAACACTGTTCTTTTTCCCTCCTAGCCCAAGGACATTTCACATGCTCCAAGCAGAATATTGTGATTAGCTTTGCTTCTTAAAAGGGGCCAGACTGAACTATGGCCAGGGAGTGTTTGGACCAAATGTGCATTGCTGAGACCTAATTAATGTCAGTGACATTATCCTACATCCAACAGAGGTGCAGAAGCACCTAAAAGAACCTACTAGGACATCCAAGAAAATGATGGATGATGCCAGCAGGAACTGGATATGTCCATGGTGTCAAACTCCCAGCACTGGACAGGCGCCTTTTAAGTCTGTCCATCTCACCAGCATTAGGGACAGATGCTCAATGAACTGGACACCTAATTTCCCAATAGACCCTCTAAAGTATTTCCAAAGGAATCTGGCTCCCACTGATTCCAAATATACAAGAAAACAGCAGTTTTAAAGAGAGATGCTTTATGTTGGTTCCAGTTAAAACAGAACAGTTGAACTCCCAGAGAACTCGCAGGTTTTGTTTGCAGTTTCAATGTTGACCAAACTATATTCTTTAAACATTTCAGAAATTGCACATTTTTCTCTGGTGATCTCAAGTACTTCTTACTACAAGACAAGCCACAGGCAAATGAATTAATAAAAATCCCAAAAGATTTTCATGATTCAAATGCTTGCTTAATATTTTAGATGGAGTTTTCTCTAATTTAACAGTTTTACTCATCCCTAGATAGAATCAAAACATGATCTGAGGGAAAAAGTGTTATTCAGTTTTATGAGTCATCAAACAATTTTGAAGCACCGAGCACATTTTAGCTCACCATCTGTTACATAACCTTGATACAAAGTAAAAAATATTATGTTTTTGGCTACAAACCTGAGTTCCATTTTCAGAAAAAGGTTGGGATGACAAACAGACTACTATGAAGGACACATTCAGCCAACAAAAAAACCTCTAGCACTTCCAGGAATTAAGCCTCTCATTCCTATAATAACAAAAACCATCACTAACGTAAGAAGGTCATGTCCTTTCCTGCTTTTAATATTTTTTTTAATATAAATTCTTTAGTATCTTTCTATTATTCATTGTAAATGTTTCATTTCACCAAGCCAATTATATTCACAACGTATTTCCCAGTACAGACTGTAATTGATTCATGAATGTGTGTGTAGCAGAGGCATGTGCACTGCAAAGCAATCCCCAGTCAAATGCCTTCTTTTCATCCACAGAAAGAACAAACAGGTAACCTCACATGTGTAATGTACACAGCACAATGTTAAAAACCAACAAAACTGAGAATCACATAAATTATGCAAAACCACACACCCACACACACACTCAGGACGTTCCATAGCAACATTTCATTTATGCTCCTGAAAGGGATCGACTCTGTCGAGGAAATATAAACACTGAGGGCCACCATGAGCACCAGCCCCTCCCAGACAGCTCAGCACAGGCTCTGCTCACAGCTTTGTCCCACTTGTCCCTGTTTGAAAATCTGTGTGTGTGAGGGGCTGCAATGGGTGACTCCTCTGGGGCTGTGACGGGGCCTGCAGCAAGAGGAGAAGACACAGTCAGGGAAAGCAGGCTGGAGCTCAGGGCTCCCACCACGGCTGGATCAGCTGGCTGCACAATGTGTTGGCAGTAGCTCTGAAATGACAAATCTGGGGTGTGGCTGTAGGGCTCTTACTGAGCAACCAGCAGTGATTTACCTGCTGCCACCTTTTTCCCTTCTGAGTCACTGTGTGTGCTGCCAGCAGCAGCTGTCCCACACATCAGCCCCAGGGTCTCCAGTGCCCTACACTGCCAGACAGTTTGAGTGCTGCTTCCCTGGCTGGGCAGGACACAGTCCCTGGGGTGCAAAGCCAGCCCTCCCAGCAGCAGAGCTGTGGGAAGCACCCAGGGAGTGGGGAAGGGACACATGGGACAGATGCCACCAGGAAAAATACCAACGCCAGCTCCCAGTGAGCCTCAGGCAGGCAGTGGCAAACCTGTGCTATGCCCTCACGTCCTCACTCCTTCCCCTCCATTCCACACCCCAAGTAAATCTGATGAGGACACTGTCCTCTGATACCTTTGTTCCAGAGAAGCTACAGAACAAGCAAAGATGTTGCTAACACTCCAAGAATGTGCTGAGCTGGGCAGTGAGTTTGCTAAGGATTGCCTGAGAAGGCAGAACCACCCTCCTGGGGCAATCTGAAGGGAGCACAGTATTAAACACTGTTTTTAAATCCATGAAGATAGGGTGGGTCGAGAAGACATGTGATGCAAAAAGCAGGAGAGGGATGAACAAAGGTTCAGGCTTTGGGCCAAAGAATAAAACCCTCCTTACTGTGTAATGGCAAAGGTGAAGGGGAGTTGGCTGGCAGCAAGACACGCTGCAAAGAGGGACCGTGCCCCCCTCTAAAAGCTGTGTTCCCAACGCAGGAAGAAAGTGACGCAAGGACATGGAGTTGTTTCTGCATTTTGGATTCAGCATATTCTGTGCAATGTCAAAAGTTCAGGGTGAAAATTTCCATCTCAGCCTGAAGAAGAACAGTGCAAATATTTGAGTTTTGTGGGAGCACGAGGCTCTTCCCGGAGAGGCGGCGCGGGCCCCGGCAGCCGAGAGCAGGTCTGAGCAGCCAGGGGAGCGAGCTGGGGAAGGCCCCGAGCCAAAGGCAGCGCTGGGCTCTGCTCACAGTCAGGAAGATTGAGAGAGCACAGCCCCAGCGTTGTGGGACCTACAGACAGAGCTTGGGGAGCATCCAGCCCGGGGAGCATATCCAGAGCTGTGACACCTAGTAACAAACAAATAGCAAACAATGATGTGCCGGGGACAACAATCAGCTCTAGAAGTTAACAGGAGAAACCTGGAAAGTGTAAAACCTATTTGTGTTGCTAGGCAAAGGCACTGAAACTAATTCTAGAGTAATGCTGTGTCAAGTAGAGTTTTGCACAGACGAATTCAAAGACCAGAAAACAAGGAAGATTAATTGTTATTTAAATTTCCAGACTTGGATCATTCCCATAAGCCTGACAATGAAAAATTAATAATACGGATTCATGAAGTTTGCAATAAAAAGAAAGAGGCCAATGTTATGTTCTTAACAGGCATTAGCTAAGGGGCATGGAAAGGTTTAAACTGTTACCATTCAGAGCAGTGATGATGAGTGAAAAGTGACACAGGAAACTCGGGGACTGTTTTTAATCACCCTTGCATAGCTGTTAAAGGCACAATAAAATGGCAACACGACATTATAAATAGAGCATGTAAAAGAGCCTTCTGTGACAGGGAGAACTGTGACAGACGGCCTTATTAGACAGGTTGGCTTAAGCATTCACTGTCTCACCCTCCCCAGTTGGCCAAATGCTCTGCCCCTTCCCAAAATTAACTCGGCTTGTTCAGCTTTGCTTGGCCCATCTTTAGGTTAAGATTAAAAGGGTGATTTATCAGAGAGCTGGTTTAAAAAGCAAACCAAGCACCAGCACAAGTGTGTTAAAACTTTTTCAATTTCACGGAAAGGATGTCAGCTTTGTTGTAAAAGCCTCACATGATGTGAAATACAATTTGAACCATCTGGGATGCTTGGAAATAGATTTGTAGAAAAGAGACAATCTTCCCATAAAGATGCTGGGAGACAATGGAGCTTCCTGGCGATTTCTGGTTGTGTCAGAACTGAATTTTGCACATCTGTCTGCAAACCAGCCCACAAAGGGCACTTCACAGCATTGTGTTTGCCCTGGCTTTCAAAGAATCATAGTACCAATAATTCCAACTAAAGTCAGTGGGAACATGCAACCAGTGAAAGGAATCTGAACATTTATGTAATTTATGAAGAATAAATTATCATCAATCTATTTAGTCTTGAAATGTGGCCTGCAACCATATTAAATTCTAGATGCTATTCATAATTTACAGAAACAGTTTCAGCAGAGAGCCTGAAAGCTTAAAAAAGTATCATGACAAATATTTCTGGTTTTTAATAATTCACTTTGGATTCTTATTTCCCTGCCAGATATGAACTGTAATATTGAACATAAAAATCAACTATCATTCAGAGTGAGCACTGAAGAATTACAAATTTGTTTCCAGCTGTTATTTCCTTTTGCTATTACATCACAGATGTGCACACATTTATTTTACTAAAAACTTTATGCATTTAAGGCCACAGTTAAAGAAAATGGAGTCTCCTTCTAATGACTTGTTAGCAATACCTGCTCTCCATAATCAAACAAGAACATACAGCATGAAGCCCATAAAAAGGAATACTGGTGCTCACATCATTTAAATTTCATATTCTTCCTTCCTTTTTCCAAATAGGTACTGTGTTCACTTAATCTCACTCGTCATTCTCAGCAATGTTTAAAATAATGAAAAGAAAGTCCTTAAAGAGAAAGAGGATTTCTCTTAAGGGTAGGCATAACTGAAGTATTCCAAGGAAATAATATCTATACTGCTCAAAGATGGAGGACTTTTCACAGGACCTACAGTTTTGGACATTTCTATTTACATTCTTCTCTCAAAGTGAGGCAGAGTATCAATGATTAAGAACAATGAACACCCCACAGAATTAAAAAAAAAAAAAACCCAACAAGTACTAAAAAGCTCACTATAATCTTGAAAAGGAAATTAAACAGCAATTAAATAAATATGATTATATTTAAGTGTGCACTTAATACATGTAGTAAATCCTCCCAGTTTTTGTAAACAAATGAGAGTGCAAAGAAGAAGTTCACATATAAGTCAACCACCCTGCACTTCTGCAAACAGATATGCCCCACCTCACCAGGAGGCAGCTGTGTGCACAGTAGACCAAACCTTTCATATGTCATCTCCTAAGATTAAAAAGGAACACACAGCAGTGTATCCTACTGTTATTATCTTTGCTTTTTCAAGTTGTACATTTTTGTTCTGTTGCAAATGACTCTGTTCTCATGGCTTACAGGAGCTGCAGACAAGCCATAAAATTATGCCACTGCTTTTCTGCCTTTTCCATTTTGCTGTATTCAACCGTTTTTAAAGGAAATACATTTGAAAGTCTTTTTCCTCAACAAATATCTCCTTATATAAAGATTGTCTGTGAAATAATTAAGATTGCTCAATGCTAACCTAGAAAAGGATTGCACAACACTGACAAATAACCCCCTAGACATAAGGACATGGCAAATCACAGGATGTCAAAAGCAAAAGTAGGGAGACACCTGCAAATTAATTCTGTCATCTGTTCCCTGCTCACCCACTCACATCACGTGGGGCTGAAGAATGAGGGACCTCACCTCAGCAGGGTGGTGAAAGGATCAGAGGGAAGAACAAAGCAGCAGCTGATCATAACAGTTACCATTGAAAATTGGAAGGGAAAACCACAGGGAAAATCAAAAAAGTGACTTTAAGTACAGAGATAGAGAGATGCCAAGAGAGAAGAGATAAAACAGCCCAGGCAAGTAAAGTAAAAAGTAAAGGCTGCGTTAGAAGAAAAGCAGGGGTTAGCCCAGCATGTTAAACAAAGGCAGCAGCAGACTTACACCTGAGGGCCCCTCTGTGCCAGGGCACACTGAGGGGACTGAGGGGTGGCACTGCTGCTTCTGAACCTGCAGAGAGATTCCCCAGCTCTGGAAGAGGAAGAAGGCAGGTAGAGGCACGAGTGATATCCACCATCCCTGCTGGACTCCACTGGAAGGCTGCCAAAAACTGAATGTAGTTGAGGATTCATTAAACTCTGAGCAAATCCTTCCCTTCTCCCCGTGCCTGAGAAATGGGAAGAGGGAAGACTGAAGTGCAGAGGTCGTGCAGGAGCGCCCATCATCCTGAGGATGGCTTTGTGGCTCTGGAGGGTCCCCTGGGATATTTGTTGCTCCCTTCACAGGGGCAAACCCCAGTGCTCCTGCTGCACTACAGGCTAAAACATCAAAAAATGGAGCAACCAGCGGGAAAATTTCTGTATTTCATGTAGGCTTTTTTCCATTAGTGTTGAAGCAGTCCTAACACCAGGATACAGATGCCTGGCTGAAAATCTGCAAAGTTTACCTGAAAGGATGCCTTTAAGGAAATATTTGTGTGGAGAAGGGCTAGTTTGTGGGAATCTACCTTAGGGTATCCTTATCAATGTGCATTTGCTTCCCCTCCTCGGGAGCAGGTACCACTATCAGTGTAAAATGATAGCTCGATTGTTGGAGCATTTACATGGTTTTAATGAATAGCTGCTTAAATGGTCCAGCAGTTCCACACACAAATATTTGACCCCAGGGCTACAGTAATTTATGGACCTTCCAATTATAGAAAGTACTCTTTTTTTCTTTTGCTTTGCCCTTGGACTGGTCCTTTTATTGCTTACTCCATATCCTTTGCCACTGTCCCCCTATGGAGCTTCAGGTGATTGTGGGAATTGACACAGGGAGCTGTACGTTATCCACACTAGTGAGGGGAAAGGGTCCATTTATTTACAATCCTGGCAAACAAAATACAGGTATAGTGGAGAAGTTTATGTGGAACAGCTCCAGGTAACTTTTTTTTTTTTTCCACTAGAACAGTGCAAAAAGGGATGTGAGCTAAAAAATGGGGTCCACAGCTAGAGGTTCAATACAATATATATATTTTCCCCTAGTTAAATGTTGAAATCCTGGCCTTTCAGGTATGTGCCAGTAACTGCTGTAAATGTTTATGAGAGAGGAAAATGGAACTTCTCATCTAATTCAAGTCATGCCAGAAACATATTTGCATTGTCTACAGCGATATCGAAACTGTATCAAGCACAGCCTGATCATATTAAAATTTTTAATTACACAGTCCTATGCAACTATGAACAAAGTCTTTGGATGTTTCTTCATGAAGTTCAACTTAAGACACACATTCCAGTACTTAAAAACTCTTGCTGTTTATGGTAAGGGATTCATAAAACTACTTCCAAAATATAAATTCTCTATCTTTCATATAATAGGTGCAAACTCTTCTTTAAGTGTGTGTTTCTCATTGCTGATGATACCACAACAGAACTGGAAAAGAAGAAAGCCAAAAGTAATTTCTGTCTAATGAATAACAACATTTTCAACTATTTGGACAAGCTAAAAATACACTGCTTGGATGAGGAAGGATAGCTTTGAGCTAAAAATAGCAGAAACAAAGAATATTAAAGACAAAACAAAACAAAAAATCCCAAATAATTCTTAAGAATTTGTGCAGAGCTTTAATATTTATAACCTCTTTTCCCAAGCAGGGCTTCAAAACACAAAGAGGACGTGAAATTGATAACAAAGGAAAGATGCCAAGAATGTACAAAATAGAAAGAATTTCTGCATTCCTTCTGTGAACATGGAAGTCCTCCCTCTGAAGCAATTTATCTTGGCTGATGAGGGATTGGTGGGTGTGCCCAAGACAAAACTCGTCAGACAAAGACATGTTTGTTTGCTTTTCATTTATCTTGAAGTCAAAAGCACAATATGTGTCAGTGCCAATGTGGGCCTTTCCAGATCTTCATTCTGCAGCGGGATATGAGATGAAGAGAAATATTTCTTCCAAAGGGAGGATAGGTCTGTAACTAACTCCATAGTTATCATAAATTTGTATAATAAGTAGCCTTTGGAATGGCTGTACAAGCATGGTGAAAAGCATTCTAAACAGATAAGACAAATAAAGCCTGAAAGCAGCATCAGAGGTGACACAGACTGTTCCACCTCCTACAGTAGAATAATGGCCCACTCATTGCTACAACTGCTGGACTATAGGGCCTTGCTCCCTGCAGTGATGTTCCAACCCAAAGAAATGTAGATCCTTAAATTACCATAAATTAGTCACTCAGAGCCCACTCCAGCTAAAAACCCAGGCCTAACTGGAAGACAAACTTCCTTATTTTATCTTTTTGATTCCAGTCTTGCACACACTGAAAATCTGTCTTTGAAGGTGAGATATTACCTGAAATAAAAAGCTTTGGGAACATGACAGCAGAAGTTGTTGCGTAGCGGGTAGGAAGATGGAATGGGTGAACTGACACATACATTTTTTAATTTCAATTGTCCATGGTTCCATGTGGACAAAAACTGACCCTGAAAGCTGCATTCCCAGTAAGATTAAGCAAAGTACAATTAACTTTCTGTTTAGAACAAGATTAAAGATCTCTGGAAGACCGAAAGTCAATGCTTTACTTCAAAGATAGGTATGCAAATTTATTCTGACAAAACAAAACAATATAAAGTGAAAAGTCAGAAAAAATTATCTTGGATCTCTACTAATCAACATTGCTTTCTTCAAAATAGAAGTCTAGGAGATCCATCATCACAAATTCTTTGTAGATGAACTACGTATTAAGTGACCAGTTCAAATCAATTTATCAATGCCACATATCTGGATTTTTCATGCATTATATCTGATAATTATTTTATATTTTTAACTGCACCTTGTTTTAAGATGCAAAGAGAACAGAATTAATGCACTGAACATAGATCTTCATTCTGTTTTTTGCAGTCACAATTGCAAAGCAGAATTTCTGGAAACTGGGAGTTTTGAAATTCTGAATTGTTGCTAAATCACTCAGGGTTAAGTTCTGCCTTGTATGCACTTTTGATAGACTGAAAACAAGAATGAAAACAGTACCACGGTCATATTTTCTCTTCATGAAATTTGACTAATTCCAGTTACTTTTACACCCTTATTAATCACTTGGGATTACTAGTTTTAAGCTACGCAAACTAAAATGCATTATCTGATGCAACCATTTGATGAAATTAATGGGCTGAGTTATTACTACGGAAAATGAGTGTTCAGTACCCCAGGGAATGAGGGCCTAACAAGGGGATAGCAAGGCACTGCTTTTTTGTCCAAAACTTAATAGTTACATAACATTTACTGCTACCCACCCATATATTAAAACACATAATGCAGATGCTATTTAACTCGAATTTGTCTCATTCTCAGAAAAGCCCATGGGGATTTTATTTACTTACAAAGACACTGAAGAATGAAGATATCCACTGCACTTGCATAATTCCTGGTCAAGACCTAGGGCTGGCTTTAGGCTGTATGAGCTTTGGAGGACTCACAGGCTCCCTGTTGGCGTGCCAAATCCTACCAAAGCCTGAGTTTTAGCCCTGCTATCTTCAATCCTGGATAGCATTCTACTGTGTGTTTTTAGTAAGAAAATTAGAAGGAAAATGTGAATCCCTCAAACTCTGTGGCAATAAATGGCATTTGATAGCTTGTCCATGGACTGTTTAGCACAGGAAGAACCCATGAAGAGGGGTGAGGTCTGTACCTTCCAGAAGCAAGGAGGGAAGAGAAGCTTCTGCCTAAAAAAGATGCTACAAGGGATTTACCAGGAGTTTCAGAAGAAACAACTACAAAATAGTTACTTTCGTTACAATCCCTTTTTTCCTGCATTTAACCAGTTCTATCTCACATACCTGTTATTCAACTATTCAAAGACCAATATAATATCCTAGACCACTACAAGAAACATTTCTGTTTTCAGAGGCAGGTCAGCAACAGAACATCGTATATGAAATGTAGACTCTTTCATGCAACATCTGACATTTATCTTTTAAGCAGACAGTGACTGGATGGCACAAAATAAATGCAATTAATTAGCAAAGCCCAGCAACAATGGGGTCAGAAGGAAATATTGAACAGTCTGCAAGGCAGCAAGTTGTCCTTTTCTGTAGGTTTTATTCCTAAAATAGAGAAACCTTGGAAAAATTATATCTTTTCATAAGATTCATATAAAATGCAAAACATTCATAAATATGGTTTTAAGCTACTTCAAATATAATGCTGTAAATCTTATCACAGACTTCAGATGTAATTGTTCTGCTGTTTGTCTCACAACGCTGTGCCTCTTAACTTTATATGGTTACAAAGGGGATTAATTTTACTTTAGTCCTTTGTTTTCTTTTGCTAATAAAGACCAGACTTGTTTGCTCATTTTCTTTCAAGTACTTGTGTTTCTTATAGCATGAGCTCATGCAGATGTAATATAGAAAATCAGTATAAAAATCTAGATGGTTCAGGTAAAAGTACAGAAATTGAGAGAACTTTAGAGTCATCAGAAGCTTTGGGGATCATCCATTTCTCCTTTATTTCCTCTTATATTTCTCATATTCCCTCATATATTTATCTCTATATTTCCCTTTTATTTCAAACTAATAGAAACTTTTTTCTCTTCTCATAACGTCATATGCTTTCCTCTCAGAATCCAATTTTCTCTTTCCAAAACACCCCCTACACCTGAGAATACCTTGCTACTAAGGGCTTATAAGTTCATCTCCTTTAAAGGTCATCTTGACAACAAGGATGTGCATTTCCAGAAAAGCCCATCTGATCCTCCTGCCAGCTCTGGATATATAGAGCTTTGCTGGTATGAATGTGTAGGTGTATGGTAGATTTCCCATACTGCTTATCTAGATGAGGTCCAAGAGTAATAACTTTATATATTTAGAAAACAAATAAAAAGGAAAAAGACATTTTGTAAAGTAATAGAAGAGAAATTACTTCAAATTTTAAAAATAACATAAATATTAATTGAAATTATTTTGTATTGAGGGCCCCTAGCCTGTGCTGCGAACCTGAATAAAACAGAATTACAAACAAAAAGACCAGCTCAGGTAATTGCCAAAATGAACTGAAAATGTGCAACTGAACTAAGTGTTAAAGTCAATACAGATTTTGGTACTCTCTTCTGTTGCAGAATCCCAAAATATTCATAACAAATAGGAGCTACATAGTTTTCCCTGATAACATTCCTTTACATTCTCTACTTATAATTCTATTTAAAGGAAGAAATACTGTTTTAAATACAAGGATCATGAAAACAGGTCTTTTCATTATATTCTTCAGACAACAGAGGTGCCTCTGACCTGTAATTTCCTGGACTACAGCTTACGTGCATATTAATGAAGCTCGCTCTTGTTATTGGCAAAAAATTTCCTCAACTTAATGAGAGATAAGCTCCTAGAATGCAAATACCAGAAATACCAGAAAGTTTACTTATGGATTTTGGATTTTGATTTTTTTTACCCATCTCGTGCAGTTGTCTAAGGCAGGATGAACAAAACTCAAGCATTACTATGCTGCTTATATAGACCTTCATAGAGACTTTGTGACTTCATCTCCCCTTCCCCTCTGAACACACCACCTCCTAAGCACCAGACAGCTCTGCTTGTACACACGCTTGGTACTAAGGAGTTTAAAGTAGGAAATGATGGTGATGTGATAGCAAATGAATGTTGGCAAAATGTCAAATGTCCGGTGTAAAATTTTATGAGCATGCACATTCCAAAGTAATGTGGACACAAGCCATCCACTGTAGTTCATTTTGGCAGAAATATTGCAAAAATATATAATTTTAGCATACATTACAATTCACTTGCGGATCCTTAAAAACACATCCATCAACCTCGCCAGAAAGGGCAAAGGAACACATGGCCAGAAAGCTGATACAAGAGGAACTGGTGCATCCAAAGACACTGGTTGAAAACTGACACCCAGACAGATGAATCAAAGCTTTTGCACAGGTTCCTCAGTGCTGACCAGAAGTAAAAACACGTCTGACATCAGGGAAATGTAAGCGAGCAGGATTTTGCTGATGCCACTGATGTTGGTGCCAGCAGGCTGCATGCAGTCAGGCACTTCTGAACCAAATCTCTGTAAACCAAATCTCTCTGCACCTGTGACTGCATTACAGACACTCAAATACACCTTTGAAACGTCTTTATAAATACACTCAAGTTTACTATGTGTAATATATAGTGGACACTCATAACAGCAGGGGGAAAGCACAGTAGAGTTGAAAATTTTGTTAAATCATTTGAGCTGGTAGGTTTTGAAAAGAAGAAATCATTACCCAATTTTGTACCTCTAAACACGTAGTCATTGGCAATTAGCAGTTTTCAGAATGGATGTAAATATACATCCAAAGAGTTAATATAATAACTCTTATTTCTATAATAATTCCAGTTCACAAAAGGAAATGTGACATTTGCCACACTCAGAGACTTGTGTGCAGTGTTTCTTCACATCCCAAAAATCACATTCTTTAGTTGCAGAAAATACCTGACACCTGGAAGAACAGACCTCTTGGAATATTCACCTCTAGATATTATTTAATCACAAAGCATTATAAAATCTATGAAAAAGGGGAACCTAGCCAAGGCTTTGAGATCCTCTTCCAAACTCACTAACTGTCTTCTTTTAAAAAACCATATGACATCCCTCAAAGCTATGTCTGTCCGAGGCTCATCAGCAGTAAGTGATAAAAGACATTAACAAGGGAGATATTTTTAATGAGCTTGCACACTGTGTGTCTTCAGGCAGCCTGGCCCCTTCTTGTGGCCCTTGAGCTTCTGTCTTACTAAAATAGATCTCCTCTAGTGCAATTCTCCTCCTGTGGCTTTAGTCAGCATTTTACAAGCTGCAATGAAACAAGTAAACTAAAACCCAAATAAAATCCTGCTAAATGCCAGCCAGAGCATTCACTACAGCTGTACAAGAGTGTCTGAGCACATCAAATTCAGGTCCCCTGGATAACAACAGGTAAAGCTGCTTTCACAGCAGAGGTTGTACAGCATGTGCAAAGAGCATCTAGTATCTACTACGAGTGACTAATCAACTGTAAGCAAAATCAGCCAGTGTCCTTTGCCAGGCTTTTTGTGGCCAGGATTACCCCCCAGGAGTGGGAACCTTCAGCTTAAAAAAAAAAAAAAGGCAAAGATCCTTAAGAATTGTTGTGACTATAGAGGCTATGAGAAGTTAAGGAAACATCCTACTGGATCACACACCCACAAAATCCCTGTCACAGGCATTGGCTGGTCCATAGGATCAGCTTCAGGCAGAGGCTAATGGAGAAGACCTCTAAGTGTGGAGTGGAAATGGGAAAGTAACACTGATTGTCAAAGGTGCCCTGGGAACACTGCCCAAGACACTTAAGAACCACCTCAACGACTTTTTCATTTGTCTCCAGAGTTTCCAGAAGTCTAGACTTCCTATCTTGGAAATGTCAGTATCAGACAAATTTATGGTGAGAATCAAAGTTCATGAGATAACGTGGGTGGGGAAAAAAGGATGTTGAGGGGAAGGAGAGAGGGTGGGAAGAGAGAAAGATAGTAAGTCTAGACTTTATTTTTAATATATCTTCCATTTTGTGACATCATCTTGACGTCTAAGGATCTGGTTGATCTTGAGCTCATGAGGAAATAAATCCAGTTCACGTACAATGGCATCAGTATATTTGACTATGATACAGATTGATAAAAACAACAAGCCTTGATTTTATCCTGTTAGAGCATCTAATCACCAGAGATTCATCATGATGCATGTATAGCTAATGTCTAACTCAAAAAAGTATTGATTCAACGTTGCAGAGAAAGACTGCAAGCCCGAGTCACACAGATATGTATAAATATGATGCTAAACTACCAGGATTTCCTTAAGTGAGTCCTTCAGTCAAAGCTGGGACTAGAAGTGGTATAGATGACAGTACTGCCCAAGGTTCCTTCCATTCTTAGCATTCATCCTTAATTCATGGTTGTGTTGAACTCTAGTTGCACTGTACATATTCCTATTCATCCTGAAAGCAATTAATGCTTAAAAAAGGGCGCATTTCACCTGATGAACGGGATGACCAAAATGAGCTTCCAACCTGTCTGGTTCAACAAAGGAGAAAGGCAAACCTGAAAACGTTAAAGGGCTTAAACATTCCCTTTGATTGTCATTAACTGATTTACATCTGGAAAAGGCATCAGAGAACATAATGTGACAAAACTAATAGGTTAAGATGTTTGCAGAACCAGAATAATCCTTATGCTATAGACAGGAAATATTCAACTCAGAATAAAGTTTAATGAGGGCAAAAGAAAGCCTAGGCATGTGGAAATGCTCCTCTTTGAGGATATTCTTTATACCAATTACCCTTCAAAGGTAATGCATTAATGTCTTTGGCAAAAGATTACAATTAAATCAGATGAATAGTTTCCAATGTTTTTGCATCTGATGTGCTCAAAAAATGCTCCTTTGCTCTTACTATGAACCTGTCATCCTTGTATTTTATTTGCAATATATTGATTTCAAGTTTGTCAAGAATTTTAAAATACATTGGCCTATGAATCTAGTTTATAACATGATAAATAATTAATTTTTTTTCATTATTGTTTTTTGTTTTTCAAAAATATCACATGGGGAGAAAAATTGCCAGTTAATTCCTATTTGTTTCCTATTTCTTCCAGAGAGACTTATCTTCTAATTTTTATTATCAAAATTTTGTCCTTAGAGATTGACCATTGTCTTGAACGTTACAGTCTCTTCAAATTCATTTCTAAAAAATTCTTTTGTCTTGATGTGCTTCTTATATTAGCACAGTAACAAAATAACACAATACAGAAGTTCCCTAATTGATAAAGCTCAATTTTGGGACACAAAAGAGAACATTGAGTGCAAAGTGGAGAGGCACATCTGAGTTGGGGTATTTGTCAGTGTTTTACATTCCCCATATGACCTCAAAAATTTAACCCCGTGTTTCACAAACAATGCTCTAGTAATTTTTTTTCCTCTCACAAACTTCAGTAATAGCAGTAAGATATTTTTTCTTTCTGGATACAGAGGCTCCTTTTCCTAGAAAAAAAAATGTACTCAATAAGGTGATAAAGATCACCTTGAAAAGATTCAGGAGATGAAATGCACAGCAAAGTAATGAATGCACTTAGGTAATAAGAGCAGGGGTTGAAATCTCCCATCTCATGCATTCATAGAAACCTTAAACTCTGAATTCCTATTTCTCTCTCACCTTTCCCTACTCTGCCCTCATCATTTCAAGTTCTCCCATGTTTACTCTACCCTGCTCTGCACAGGAAACCCCACCTTTGCAGGGCTCTGCAGTTCAGCCTTTTTTCTGACCTGTATTCTTGGACTTCTGAGTTCTTCCCCAAAGTAAAGCCATGCCCAGTGGAGTTATACTCTACCAAGGTCTCTTACAAGCATTTTTGGGTCACAGAAAGCCATCTGGGGAGAAAAAGTGGCAATTGGGAGATAATGAATATTTATTCAAAAAACAGACTGAAATCGTGACGTAGGAGAGAGTCATGGGAAACAACCTCAGAGAGGAGGAAGATTAGCCATCCTCTGTTTTCAGACAGAAGTAGTTTGTTAAAAATCCCTGTCAAAAGAGTTGGAGGAAGACAATTTTTAGGTAAGGATACCAAGCAAAGGACAGCCTGGTCTGGGACAAAGCAGCCTCAGGCAACAGGCGTTGATAGAAGGAACCCTGACAGTTCAGCTCAGGAAGAGTCTTGCCCCTTTCATGTTATTGAGACTTTGAGTGAAATAACAGCCAAAAATAAGTGTGTTGTGGTTTAAATTAAAAAAAAAAAAGAAAAAGACATTTTATGTTCAGAATAGGTCACCCTTGTGCTTAAACTTCTGTTTTCAAAACACACCAGTGAGCAGATAGGGCCGTCTTATTAATTTAAGTTTTTTTGGTTTCTGGAGATTAAAATTCATTACCTATATAGAAAATACCAATATGAAAGGTATGGTACTCTCAGATCTCCAAATCCTAGCTGGATCTAACCTCCACTTCCTAGATCCCAGTTGCTCTGAATTGCAGTTCTCAGCTCTTTGTGTGATTCCTCTTGCATTACTTAACACACTCTTTTACCTCTTTACTTAGTCCATACCTATTTCCACTGCCATGCTGTCCAATAACAAATCCTCATGTAATTTTTTTTATATACTATAATTGCTTACAGCTTTAGTTTTTCAGGATGGCAGGATCACATCAATGACAACAGAATATACCCTCCTTTTTTCCCCTAGTGTATTAAAAAGAATCTACAGGTAAATTCATGTATACAACTAGCATTTTATTCCTTTCATATAGTGAGGTTTGTGCCAATCTTCCTGCAATTGCAATGAAAATGAAACAGCTACCAAAAGAAAAGGAAGAAATTGGTACCTCTTGTTAGTAAAACAGTCTATTAAATTAGGAAAACAAGATGGATTTGAGTGGAAACAATGTAATTTTTCTATTCAAATACTTCCATAAATCTGACTCAATGCAAAAGCTTTGTTCAGAATCAGTGTCAGGAGTCAATGCCCGAATGCTCCTACTCCCTTTTCCCATCACAGTCTTCCGCACTGAGGAACTTTCACTCATCCCTGGGCTTTGAAGTGCATCCTCAGCCAAAATCCACATCCTACCACACACCGTTGAGCAATTTGATGTCATTTACCTTCCCAACTACTGCACTCTTGTATAAGAGTATAATTGGACAACAGGTATTGAAATTACAAATAGCTGTAGACATTTCAAACACTCAGGTCTTCCAGTAAAATTGCTGTAAATTTAGAAGAGGTTATTGGATGAAGTGGTCTTAAATCATGTCTTCAGTGCCTGTTGATACTCTTCATCCTTTTTGCTACAAAGTCTTTTGGATATCACTGTAGTTCTTAGGTTTTACCTCAGGCAGAGGAGCCTGCATTCCTGTTTAATCACTGTGCCCTGATATGCCTAACATGGTTTCCTGGGATCTGGAGTGACCAGAAGCTTGCAGGTCACAGGTTAAACTTTCTGGGATATGTGCATACATTTCCAGCATTAATCCTGATTTTGATTTTCAGAATATTCAAGAACTTTGAGGCTCAGCTGAAAGAAGTGTATTGTCCTATTATAGAAAAAGGGGGATGGGAGGGGGAAGTGTATAGAAAACAGTTTTCTGAAAGGCAGCCTCTTTCCTGCCAAAAAAATTTCAAAATACCAGTTGAATTGCAAGTACAATTTCTGTTCCTTGCACCTCTAAGTGGACTTGACTGTGGATTTGAAAAAAATGTACCTGTTTATTCTCTAAGGGAAGACTATTTAGAATAAGTGTATGCTTACAATTATGGTAATGCTTAGAAACCTCAGTTATGAAAGGATTTGGTTTGGGGCTTTTTTTTCTTTTTCTTTTTGTATATAAGTTGAAGTGAAATCTAATGAATTGTATTGAAAATGCATGATTTTTGCATTCACATCACATTGCTCCTTCTCTGTTCACAAAGTCTCATAAATGTTACCAAGACAGATCAAGTTTCACTGAGAAAATTAGCCTAAGAAAAAAAGCAGAATACCCTTCCACTACCACCCTTTCTATTTCCCTCACAAGAAAAAGATTGAGGTAATATCAGCTGCACAGAGAAGGAAGAAATTAAGTCCAAACTTGACATTTCATGCTGCATGTAGACAATGTATTTATAAAGAGAGCTTTACATGTGTTTGTATTTGTCAATAAAAATAAGGCACTATTTAAATTCACAGAAACTGTGAAACACACTGAATATTGCTTTTACTTTTTACTTATCCTCTAAATTTTGTCTCCATATGCAGAAGAATGAAGATTACCTGTCAAAATAAAATGCTGTAAGAATGAAATATACAGCATGTACTGTGGGAAAGTACTTGGTTTCCTTACAGATGCAGCAGCTGGTGTGCACTGCTCACAAGTGCTTATTTGATTCAGCCAGAAAAATAGAAGAGTTTATGGCATATTTCAAGTGAAGACATCTTGAATTTTTCACATGCTTAGTATTCACTATTTTTTATTTTAATACTCAAAGGCTTCACTGAAAATTAGCACTTTTTTACTAGAAAAGATTAGTTTTAAACTCTTTTTCCCATTCAATGTAACATACTATTACACAGCAAGGAAATCAAGATGTCTTTTAAATCCAGCTTCAAGTATCTACACACTTCATGTTAAGCTGCAATGCTTAATTTAATATCTGTACAGGACTGGTAAACATTTTACACAATGGATTATGCAGCCTAAGGGACAAAGCCAGAGCATTCAGGAGGTGGTATAATAGATTTGAAAGATGACTGTACACTTGAGAGGAGTCAGAAAAACCCAAAGCAAGGAAGTCTTTACCACAATTGCCAGAAAATAATGTAGTCACTATGTGAGCACACCCTCTGGCACTCTCTTCTGTCAGGACAGGAGAGAAGTCTACAGTACTGTCATGGTCCACAGGCTACAAATGTTCCCAATGTAGCTTTGTATTCAAAGCCTTCGACAAAAAAGGTCAACAGCTGTGGTTCACTGAAAGTCTGGGGGCAAAAACTCTGTGTTTTAATGGCAGAAATGACAATAGTTTTTCAACAACAGAAAGAAAACAGAGAGAGGAGAGACAGCAAAAATGGAAAAAAAAATTAGTCTTATTTCATTTCCTTGCTACATTACTAGTTGGAATAAAACATAAAATATTGTTCCAAGTTCCCTCAAGTGCTTGAACTCATTCTACAAAATGAAAAGCGTTAACTACCTGCAGCAGTTGGGTTCATCCAATGCAACAAGGTTTCATTTAGCCTGCTTAACCTCCTCAGAGCTGCTATTGGACTTTCATTTGGACAGTGAAGGGAGGGCATGCATATTATTATGCAAAGACTCAATCCCAAATATGCAAACAAAAATTCCTCAAGGATCAAAGGAAATCAGACCATTAAGATCATATTTGCACATACATTTAAAATTTTATTGCTAAATACTGGCACAGATAACAAAAGATTCTATAACTACTGCACATGACTCTGAAAACTGCATACAGCACTTCCAAGAGTGATGTAAAAAATCAGTGTCTAGGGAAGATAAAATGTTTCCTACATGATATTAACATTATCATTTAGCATGAGCCAAGAAACATCCTTCTGCAGGTTCAACTAAACTGCTTGGGAAACTCTGGGATCAAAATATTTACTAGATACAGATGCTGTGAACTTACAAACCAAAAAAAAAAAAAACCTTCTAATCCTTCCTTCTACACTTCTTCTACTGTTTTCCTACCATTCCTACCATTTCGTGATGTGCTTGTGATTTTTCACAGGAGCTCAAAAGGTTCAGCTCAGACAGGGAACCAGTGGAACAACTTTCCACTCTCTTGTTGTCCATAATCTCTTTTATCCCCCAGAACACGCCTCCCACCACTGGCCATGCATGTCACCTGCGTGATCCTTTTCTCCTTCACTGACACCAGCAGCCTGAGTGCCACAGCTCTGTCTCCAGTGTGATCCCTATGAGCTTAATTCTGTAGTCCTAATGCAGATTTTTTTTTTTTCTTTCTCCTTCCTGCTCTCAGATTCATAACAAAGCCAATAAAAATGGAGGGTCTGCTCATGGAATCAGTTCCACACATACTTGTCTTATGGAGGTGAATAATCCTGCTGATTTCAAAAGAATGACAAATGTGCATGAAGTTCAACATAAGTGTAACTGATTGCAGGCTCGTGGCCTGGATGCTGATCCCAGGATTTGGCTCCAGCAGCACAACCTTATGCAGCTTGTGCTGATAAGTCTTATTTTAATATTAGTAAAGGGGGTATGGCACAGAACATGTCTGTTAAAAGGTTTAAAATACATGTGTATTTTATTTAAGTAACGTTGAATTTCTGGGCAACCTCCCTAAATTCCTTTAGTTTGCTGAACAATTAGAATCAGCTTTGGCATTCTTGTGTAATGACGCAGAGGAGAATTAAATGACAGACCATATGTATATGAAATGTATGTAAATTCATACAAACATGCAGCAAAGTAAGACATACTATAAAAGAAAAAAAAAGTGCAAAAGTATATGCTGGTCTGTGCACACAAGCTTCAACGCTGTGGTAAAAAACCTGCTGTGTTCATCCATGAATTCATCCTAACTTGCCTCATCTATAGAACAAACAAATGTTTAAAACTCTGAAAAAAACCCTCTTTTTCAAAGAAACTGCACATCTGTTCGCCAAGTCTGACCTGAATTTGCACACTGCATCACATCCTTCAAAACATTTTTTTGGAAACAAATTTCAGTTTTTCAACAAAATGTTCCTAATTACCACCACATAAAGATAATTTTTACACACTAGAGGACACTGAAGCCTGAACTAGCAACAAATACTGGATCCTAGGAAAAGGAAGCAGATGTCTCTCTTATCTGTGTGCCCAGGCACTTTCCTACAGGAGTTTGGAAGCCACACACACACAGAGTGAGGCACTTGTGCCGGCAATCAGGGGCAGCGCTGAGGTACAACATTTTAATCGTGGCGTCACCCGCACAGAACTCTCCACTTACAGAATGCCACAAGTATTTTAACACCCCCAGCGAGATGTCACACTGCTTACAAAGCAATTGCTCAGAAGTACAGGCAAACCAGATGATTAAGTTTTCTGTGGAGGGCTGTGAGCCCTTGGCACAAGAGCCCTCTGCGCTCCCGTGGAGGAGAGAGGCCTGAGGCCCAAAGGAATCTCCCCAGAGAGAAGCAACTTTCCTCTGGGTCATGGTTACAAAGTGAACCACCCCCAGCATGCCTTGCTTCTCCATGGTAATACCTGGTGCCCAGCTGGCTAATCGGTTCCTAGCTCACTGCCTGCCTTTCCCATAAAAAGGCCTGTCTCTGGTTCTGGCCAGGGAGCTTTCGCCCTCGACCTCCCCCTCGCAGCGGCTCCTGGACAATAAAAGCTGTTTCTGTGGAGCTGCCAAACGAGGCTCCTGTCTCTCTGTCCCCGAGCTCACCTTGGGTGATTTCACAAAGAGCTGAATCACAAGGGCTGGAGTCCCCTGTAGCTGAGCAGTTTCTCCCCTTGCTGGAAGCGGCTGCTGCCCAGGAGGCCGCGGCCATGGCCCCGCAGAGCTCTCTCTGGGAAGGCCGCGGCTCCCCGGGGCTGACCGGCGTCAGACCCCCTGCGATACTTTTCCATCATTTCCCTGGTGGGGTTTTCCTGACATTCCCCTGGGACTCGTGACCCAGGGCTGGTGTGATCCTGATGGGAACCACGTGCCACACAGACCTGCCTCACACCCAGGGCTCCTGGCAGGGGAAGTGGAACTTGCATTTTCCTGCTGCTGCTGCTCCACAGGCAAAAGGCAGCTCCAGCAACTGTCCAGCTTTCTCAGAGCAAGGCAGCCTGAAGGAATCCTGCCCTTCAGCAGTGCTGATAATGATGGGAAACAGAGATGGAGAGAGATGGAGAGATGTCACCTACACAGCTAAGCCAGAGCACGCAGAGTGGCAGCTCCCGCTGCTCAGGGGACAGCAGAGAAGTGACCAAGAGTGACCATCCAGAGCAGGCACCTGAGCATGGCTCACAGACTCCTGGAGTCCCGCAGTCCTCCTCCCCCGGACTCTGCAGTTTGCACCTCATTTAAGAGTCTCTGAAACTGGCACCATAACAGCTTTTGTATGGGTGACTGGTTTTGGAAACAAGAGTGACACTATGGCATTTGTAATCTCCTGGCTTACTTGTTGGTTATCTTTTTATACAAATAATTAATAAAAACTTTGCTTCCATGCACAGTGAATTTGGAAGTACATCACTAGTTTACCATAGAACTGGAAAAAAAAAAATTAGAAAGTTAACCTGCACTCTGAGAGAAACCACTAATCTGGAAGAAGAAAAGAACACAGCAGACTTTGGAAACATTTCCCAAAATACTTCAGGCCAGAATTTCCGCAGGGTTTCTGAACCATGATCATAGCATTTATGATGTATGTATGATGACTTATTACAGATTTCCATCTAGCCTAAGGCACTTACTTTCTTAATTTGTTACATATCATAACAAGAAGAAAGTGAAAATAGTTTGTAATGACCACCAATGAAGAAAGATTTGTAAAATATAGACCACATTAATCCATGACAATAAGGAACATGGGTTGAAAGCAATTCTCTCTCAAAATACTCAAAAAACCCTCTCCAAAAGCAGCACTGATTTATCATTAAAAAATAGGGAAATTTTAAAATAAAACTCCAACTCTATTCATCCTTCTGCTTTATACATCAGTCAGAAAAAGACCAAAATATGTATGGTCCATAATCTAAACACCTGCTAAAATACAGTTTTGTCAACATTTCTATAGCAATTTACTACAGTTGTTACTACAATATACTTAATCGCTAATTATCTTTGCAACAGAAGAAACTCTCAACCAAAAGAAACCCCAAACAACCCAAATGCAGATATTAACATTGGTTGAACCCATTAGCAGAAGCAGCCAACCTTCTTATGAAAAATTCCTCATCACTGTGGATAATCCTAATTAAGTAAGGAACATTTCCAATGGGTTTGGTTTAACTAAGGCAATCTCTAATTAATGTGTTTGTTCTTTGCATATCTTATTTCCCCATGATCCAGTCCAAGCTCTCATCTGCTACTGCAGTTTCCAACTGGGCTCAGAACTAGAACAGACTCCTCAAATTTATGAGTGTCTGTTGGGAAGCTGGACAACCTCCAGGACACAAGATCTGAACGTGACCCTCTGATCTGCAGTCAGCAGCTCAATACTGCTCAAGGAAAGAGTTTTTGGAGTGTTCAGTAGGAGCAGAAACTTGCACACACTGAACGCAGCCCTCTGTGTCCCCAAAATTCCACCCAGAACCGTATAGTTTGTACATTCACACTGTATAGGGACTGGAAACAGAGCTGCCATCTGCAAATTAGCTGGTAATAGTGCAAAGAATTTATAATAATGGACGTGGTTCTTGCTTCAGAGAATTTTATATCCATTAAAATAAAAGTTGAGTTGTGGAGCTAAGAGAAATCACACTCCTATCCAAGCCATAATACTAAGAATTCAGCGATCTTTCCAGCAATTAATTATGTCATATACTGAACAGTAATTTTTCTTCAAGACAAACTTGTTCTATATTTGTACATTTGCTGCATGGAGGGATGATGACAAAACTAACACTGATCATGATTTTTGCTATTCAGTTTACCAAAAAGGTAGGCAAAACTACCAACTTTTCTGTTTGAAAGTATTTCCTAATAAAGTACTAAACCAAAATATATCTCTTTTTTACTTTCATAAAAAATGCCACGTGGATTTTAAGCGTGAAGCTTTATTCTTCAGCCAGATGCTATAGATATACAGATGATCACTAAAGAAGAAAATCCACCAGTGGCAGATCCCTTCATCAGAGATATCTGCCACTGCAGATTTATCAGTTTAATTATGGCCCCCAAGAATGCCTGTGCAGCTGCTTTTGTTATTAACTACGTGCCCTGTGGTAGTGCTAAGTTAAAAGCTTTTGAAAAAATATCCTTTAGCTCACTGCTGGCTGCTCAGCAGCTCCATCCCCACAGCACAGCAGAGCTGTTCATGCATTTGACAGAGAGCTTGTTGGGAGT
The DNA here is from genome assembly GCA_013399225.1 of Rhipidura dahli. Lineage (NCBI taxonomy): Eukaryota > Metazoa > Chordata > Aves > Passeriformes > Rhipiduridae > Rhipidura > Rhipidura dahli. The sequence goes on from VXAC01001091.1 coordinate 1,057,780, forward strand.
CATACATGGCTGAGCTTTGATAGTCATGCTATGCCCTTCTACCCAGAAAGAAACAATGCAACTCATGCACCACCTCATTTCCTGTATTTTATAATTTAGATATTCTCTTAATGCTTAGTTTCATGCTGTCATATTAATAATTACTAAGTGATTTATGAGGAATTAAAAAAATTAATCTGTAAGCTTCAAGAAACTTCATATTTGCCATCAGATATTTTCAGATCTTCGGTAGCCAAACTGAGGGCATAGAGCAGGAATGCAGACTAGAAATTGAAAACAGATAATAAGTGCTCTCCTTGTGAATGACACAAAATCAGGGAAGGATTTAGATGGCTCTGTGATTGGCATTGTTTCAGTGCTTCCATAAATCATTCCTGGTCTCATACAAATTTAAAGCTGCCAAATAGTATTTTTTATTTTTTAATTATTATATTCTTAAGTCATGTTGTGAATGGATTTAATAAATAAGTATAACTGAGGAATTCAGCAACCTCAGCCAACATTAATTTATACTTTTTTTTCTGGTTGAAAGAAAAAACAATTACTATATTCTGTATTACTCCCAAATCTTGAAATATACATAAGCTAAATGTAGACTCAACATTAAATACATATAAATCCATATCATGCACAGGCATTTTCTACCAAACAAATTTATAAATATTAAGTAGCAATTTTACATCAAGTTTTTCATTGCAGATAAATTCTAATTGATGCACCAGTTACCCTAGAGAGCCCTTTAAAATTCCATTCATATTTCTTTATTAAAAGATGCGCAATCCCTGGAACCTTCTAACAGGTTTGTATCAAACTTTATGTACAGTGGAGGAGAAGGTCAAATAAAATTGACCTCCTTAGGGGTATCATCAAGATTCACTTTTTATTAAGTGTTTTATGTAAGATACGCAAGTTAAAAGGCTTAGGTTTGATGAAACATTTCTGCACATTCTGTACTGAATAAATAGTAATTACTGAAAATGCTGCTTAAAACTACACATATTGATTTTATATGTCAGGTCATGGGGAGTATAATATTGTCTGGAAGAATCAAGGCTTCAGTGATCAGAGAAATTCCTATATGGCTGCATATGTATAAAAGGGATTCTCAATTCTCTATAGGAATAGTAAATCTTTCAATATGAGGATGAGGAGAGATGCTGAAGTTCTGACTTGCATAAATAACAGAAAGAAAAAACTGAGGAAAAAGAAGTATATATATATAAAAATAAATATAGTCAAAATGAACTAGGATAAAAAGATATTAAATACGAGGAAATCTGACAAAAATCACAATAGGGCAAGCTTTGGATTTGATGTTTAGAAAGCCCAATTCAGTCCAACAGCAGTTGCCAAACTGGAAGCTGACACAGCAGCCATGTCCTGTCCAGTGCTGTCCAGCATGGAAATAAATTCACCATATTATAAAGCAGTGTGAAAAATGCCCTAAATAAGGCACCGTAGTGGAAATCTCTGC
>VXAC01001091.1:1059314-1125171 GCA_013399225.1 Rhipidura dahli
TAATGCCCAGGGGCTGTAAACAGGGTTGGAGCCTGGAAACGAGTTCCAACAGCTCTTTGCATGGTGTTGTCTTTGCCTGTTGGATCAGTGCGTGTGCACAAATGAACATGTTTGTGGACACACACACAAACAAAAACCACCCCTGCCTACTGCACACACCATCACACAGGCCTTGCTTGCATACTCCAACCCATGATTTTACACCAGCAGGATCACAGATAAATAACGTATTTTTGCATCCTACACAGTGCAACAACTTCTTGTTCCATAGGTGGGCTGAGCAGACACTTGTCTCATTTAAAAAGCAACCCAGCACAAAATCATCCAAGACCTTCTAGTTTTGTAAGCAAAGTCCTCAGTACTTACAGGAATAGATTTCATATGCATTTTAGCATTAATTATTTTCCTCACTCTTCTCCACTTTATAAATTCATAATATATAAAGAAAATATCAACTTATTTGTTCATTATCTGACCAGTATTTTGAACATGGGATAATGTAGACTTTTTTTCTGGTACTTTCTCATTTCTGAGCCCCTGTAGCAAATAAATGATCAAGACTTACACAGGATTTTTTTCCTTACACCTCATGTTCAAAGACATGAAGACAAGGATTCACATCAGCTCTGTTAAGTAGGCATATAAGAACATCCTTCAATTCTGCCCAGAATTACAGGGTATTATGTTCTGCTGTGGCTATCAAATCCATGGATATTCTTAGCCTGGACACACAACTCCCTCTGTAAATCACTTTGCACCTTGTGACAATTTAAGTTTTATATCTGTGTCTGCAATCTGAAGGGGAGGGAAGGCAGAAAGATAAATCTGTATTATATCTTAGTGTCATGATGAGACCTCTGTTAATTAGATCTTCCTCAATCATCACCTCTTTAATTGGCATTTTTCTAATATCAGGAAGAGACGCCTAAGATTGAGGTGTCTGATGCTGCATCAAAAGGCCACCAATAATACACAGCCCAGTGCCAGCAGGGCAGCTACTGACAACAGAATTACTTCTTGCTTTAAAAGCAAAGTCTAAGCAATGAAGTACTCACAGTGTCAAAAGTGCAAAACAAAAAACTGGGGGAAGAAAAGAATCAGAAAAATGTTGAAGGTTGTTTCTAAAAGGAGAAATGTTCTCTAGCCAAGGGGACATACCACCACCAGATTGGGAAGACAGAAAACAAAGAGGTCTGTACCAATGAGAAAACTTGGAGCCCACATGACCAACTCTTGTTATTCCATAGGTTTCTAGGCAGAATATTCCAAGATATTCTAGATATTATAGATGTACAGATTAAGATTTCAGTTACAATACACCTCAGGCTCCCATGAGCTTTCTGTAGTGTTTTTATTTTGGGGTGTCTTGGCTTTACAAGGACAAGGAAAATAAATGTAAAACACTTTAAGATCTCTTTCCTCCTTTCTGTGTCTGGTTCTCTGCAAAATTTTTTTTTCTAGTCCTGTAATATTTCCCTCATGCTCCTTTCTCATCCTAAGGAGCCGTATTTTCTGGAAGAGCTTACCTGATAATATTCGCAATCATTATTTTAAAAAAAAACCCTACAGAATTCAAAACAGTATTGTTCAACTAGGTAATAATACATTTATTTATGCATTCCTTCATTCCTTTTGAGCAACATCTGATTTGGCCCTACATCTTATGTTTCTTAAAGATAAACATGGCATTATTAAAAAAAAAAAGAAGTTCTTGTTTAGGCATAAGCCAAATGCACCTCAATGAATATGGCAACAGTTCTTATTTATGCACAAGTAAATCAAGGCTGTATTTGCACTACACAGTTTTAAGGGTTTTCTGACATTATGAGTTAAATGGATTCTGTTAATTGCTTCGGTAAGATGAGAAACATTCAGCTCCCTGATAATATTTTATGCTGAATGACATTAACTTACTGACTTTGATGGTTCTACCTCCTGCTCAAGATAAATGTTTCTAAATATTTATACTGAGAATGTGTTCTAAATAAATATATCTAGCACTACATTTTATTCATCAACTAAAGTGATAGTGATTAGCAGCTCATGATGTAGCCAATAGAACTGTTTGTCTGAGCATCTACACACCTTGAAGAGAAAAAGAAAGAATGATGGCAGGATGGAACATTTTTTTGGTTATCTAGAACTGGATATATTTAAACCAAAGTGTTGTTTAATAGCTGCTCAGGCTTTGGTTGATTTCACATTGAAGGGATTCTGTCCTCCATCAAAGATGTCTGTTAGAGAAAAACAAAAAAGAATATTTTCTTAAAAAGCAACCCCCCCCCCCAACCTCTGGCTGAACATGTAATTTTCAATTTAGGAGCAGGTGACAGTAAGATATCTCCCAAGCAAGAGAAGTTAAGACTTTTATGGAACTACACAACCCTGTTGTGATGAAAGCTGGACTTGCCTCAGTGCTGGGATCCAATGAAAACATTGGTGTTTCACTAAACTTTCACTAAACTGACAAGGTAAGAGTTTTACAAGAGCCATTTAAGGCTTATCATCACATCCTGCAAGTTACATTTAGATGAGGGAAATAGTTACATAAAGCAAACAATCTTGCACAGAGTAAAAAAAATGCAGAAAGTTCTTAAAAATGGATGCATATTTAAGAATGATGCCTCTTTGCCATAACCTGTCAGCAATAATGGGTTCCCATAAACAGGAAATGGTATTTTAAAAATAGGAACAGATTATTATCATCTCTGATGACAGAAACTACATACTTTCTTTTTTTCTGGTTGTGTTCAGTGCAAAGTCCATCAAGCTGAGCATTTGCACAGACCAAATAACAGGAAATTGTAAGGTCAGAAGAGAACAGTGGAAATTTCTGTAACACAACTGCGGCAGAAGTTGTGGCCACTGGAGATCAGTAGGAAAAGGCTGAAGAGGCAGGAGAAATGATGTAACCTGGGAAAGTGAGATTTTGGGTTTGGAAAAAGAGGGTTTTGAAAAGCCTGCAGGGTTCTAGCAAGGGAAGAAGGGAAAAGAGGCTGGAGATAGGCTTGAAAATAAATCAAATGAACATGAAAACCTGGAAGGAATCTTGCAGCAGGAAAGGGCTGTAGAGGGAAAGGAGATAAGAGCATGAAGAGTCACTAGAGGCTCTAAAAAACGAGACATTGAAATCCTGAATGCAAAATTTTAGAAGAGCAAGTCTGGGAAAATAAGGATAAGGTGCTCCCTTGAATTAGGAAGACAATGTTGAATATGAGGCATATCCATGCAAGTGAAATATTAGTAACTGGAATACTGAAGCATTTTTCATTTAGGAAGTTTCTCTTAATGACATTAGGCAGATTGACCAGAGCAGCAGGCAGAAGAAAAGCTCTTGGTACTCAAGAAGAAAACTGGAAGACAAATTTGGGGAGATAGCACAGTTCAGCATTTCTTGGATATCAAGAGTGAAGAAATGATGAAAAAGACAACAGAAGCTGATATTCTTGTTTGTCATGTAAAGTCTAACACAGGAAGCTTCTGTACTTTAGAGCTATGGCTTACAAATCTTACAGGTACTAAATGACATGAAAATTGGTTAAAAAATATCAGTTTTAGGAACATATGCCACCTTTTAAATATGCCTCTAACTGCCTATACAAACCTTTGCTATAAGAGAAATTGCCCTCATCTATTTTGCAAAACACCATTGCCAGAAGCTTTGTCTCACTGAAACATAGATAAATATTTGTGTTCAGATGATGAATTCACTTGCTTGTTCTAAAGATTCATTATTTGATTCTGCATCTATAAGAAAAACAAATTTGTACCAAGTTTTATCACTCCACCATTTTAGTAGTGCACAGCAAACTGAAACTGTTGGAAATGCACAACTGTGCTTTATGCAACAAAAGCCTATTTATAAATTATGACTCCATACACAATATGCCTTGGGGATTGTTCCTGTTCTAATCAAATACTTTTGCAAATTTGTTGCCAAGAACTGAAAAAGTATTTACCTGTAATAGTTATGTGAAAAAATGATACTGTCAGGTAAAATATGTTTTCACATACACTGTGGATGTCTTATTCACTCACTAGCCAGCTTCTAAAGGTTCCACAAAAAATTAAATCACATAGCTTAAATATTTGTCTGCAAATAACACTGGTTAAATAACTCTACAACATCTGGTTTCCTTTTCTGTTTGCTATTTGAGAGCTTTTTCTGAGTATAATTAATCCTTATAAAATGGGAATAAAGCAAGTTATTGTCTTTTGGAAACTGATGAAGTACATTACAACTACAGAGAAAGGGACTGTACTTCATTCTGCACAGCAGAGTTAAGATGCCCACAAAGAGGAAAAAAAAAATTATGTTCATGTGAAAATGGTACTTGGAACTCAGAGGCCTAGATTCACTTAACAAATTTAGTAAAATGAAGTACTTAGAGTAACCACAAAGCTGAAGTGGAGAATTTCAGCAGAAGGACAGTTCGAAGAGTTGGAAAATAAAAGCACAGAGAGACATGACAGGACAGTTTCTGTCTGCCTGGATTTTCCAGGGCTCTGTGCCAACACAGACTGAATTTGTGGGCCATTACAGATAATCAAAGTGAGGGAAAAAACCCAACGTGTGAATGGCGCTTCTATGGGAGCTGTGGTAACATACACAAGTATTTGCATGTTCGTGACAGTATTGATCTAAGACCAAAAAAAAAAAAGGTTTTGTCCTCCCTGTATCTGTCAGTCTGCACAGGAGAACAAAGCCACACTCCTAAGAAATCATCTTTGAACTGAGGATTCATTACTGTAACACTTCAACCAGCAGACCTTGACAGGGCAGCTCTAAACCAAGCTGTTTAAAAAAAACTCTACATCAAAAAAAGTCTTTATTATGTTAATTACAGTAGGCAAAAGTAACATATTCCAATCTTTCTTTTGGAAATCAATAAAACTTTTGTCTTTATGTTCCATACACATAGATTTAACATAAAAAGGCCAACGAGGCACTGAATCTTGTTGAAAATACTGTTCTACCCCCCTGTTTCTGTTTCACATGAAAAAAAAATAAAATAAAGGGAAGAAAAATTAGAAGCAATACTATATTTAGTAAAACAGTCTTTCCTGCTGATCCAGTTCAGGTACTTGGTCCACACATAAAAATAAAATAAAATAAAGGGTGGAATTTTTTTCTCCCCTTCAAAACCAACTCTGTCACCTCATCAAAATCACCAAAGGAGATTCATGCTAGTCAGCTAATTATGTATCTATAATGCATAATAAAATATTACGGACTTTACATTTTTGTTTTGAGGCTTTATCTGATTTTGCCTTGTAAACACAAAGTTACCTCTGTAACTTTCTTTGTCACCTTTTATAATCAAAGCTTGTTTTACATTTCAACAAGATATTACCCACAAAAGGATTCAGACTTTATGGAAGAGGCAGGTCCAACCCGTTTGCCACCTACACAAGAAACAGCTTGAACCTCAGACTCCAAAACATAACAAAGAGCTTGACTATTTTCAAGAAAGCCTCAGCAGGAGTCAGGATGTAACCTTCAGTATCCCTCAGCACTTCAAACTGTACAATATATATGAAAGAGGAGTAGGTAATGGAGGTAGGAGCCACACAGCCATAACACTGTAAAGCACAAATATTCACTGTTCATTGTATTCAGTTTAATAAAAGTCTAATTTTGTAACCCTCTTCATTGTACCTTAAAGATAGGATGTAGGCCTGCTGCATATCTAGATGTGTATTGGACTTTGCTTGCATGGATCAAATTAAAACCATTAATTGGCATTACCAGTTTGGCCAAAATTAATGAACTGCTCTAGGTATGCCACATTGCACCATTTACAAAAATCAGTCTGCTAAAGGAAATCTTCCCAGTGAAAATGTGTTTTTTTTAATATGCTTCAATTTTCTGCATTTTTCTGCATCAATTTGTTATGGAACTATCTTTCATATTATCCCTGCTTTTATTTTCTTTGGTGTTTGTTTTTAAGTAGAGTCATAAATGTATTTCCATTTCATGCTATTCCCAGTTAGGAATAGAATGACGGTACTTCCAAGAAAGAAAATCACCCAGGAATCTGTTCTGCATTTGTAGACAGGAGAGAGGCACTTTGAATGGAGAAGAAGAATTAAATTAGCCCCAGATATAGGGGCTGAATACTAGCCACGTGTTTTTGAAGCGAGTATCTGCAAACCCTTTCCTATAGATTCTTTATAGTCTGAACTTTATAACAACAAAGGTATAATCTGGTAGAAAGTTTGCTGCCCTACAGCAAGCACAAAACACTTTTTTTTTTCTTCATCCAAAGGGACCACTGGTCTTTGAATAAAATATTTTTACCTTCCCCCACGGCCACCAGTTTAGAATGAGAGCATATTCCATGTTTAAGATTCTATATTTACTCAGTTTAAATATTTATGGGTGAGATGTATATACAGTATTGAATAAAACAGAAACCAGATTCATTCCTTAATGAGTGAGAAAGAATAAACTTCATATGGGGCAAAAAGGAGTGCTAGAAATTGTCACTGCTTTCAAGTCAGCAGCCACAAGAAATGTTGTCTTGTCAACTACTGTACAAAATAACAAAACCAAAAGCAAGTGTTATTATTTTTTCTTCTATATAATCAGATTTTTATGACAAAGGTTAGAATTTTCAAAAATGTGTTTAAATTTATTCAGCTGTTCTCATAGTTTCATGTTTCACTGGGCTGCTACACTGCATATGTTCCCATATGACTGGATTAAAGCTATCTAACAGGCCAGTGAAGTTTTACGTCCAGCATCTGAATACTTGTTCAGAACCTTCTTCAGCAAGTATTGACAAGCTGCAAAAGTCATATTGATTTGTTTTGGGGTTTTTTTTTAACAGGACAACCATGGTATTTGTCAGATCAGCACTCCTAAAGACTGATCTTCCTCCTAACCTACTGATAAACTAAAAGTGGTGTTAAACCCAGTTGTAGGGAGAATGGACAGCCCAAGGGAGAGGTAATGGGATACAGAGACTTTAACCTTTAGGTCATCAATTTAAATTCAGCTCAAGTTGATGATGACCAACATTCCCACATGATGAATGTTTGTTAGCCTGTGTAAAGAAATAGACACAATAAATATTGGTGGGCACATTACCAAGGTAACTGATCCCTTTTGGTAATCTTGAAAGAATACCTACACTCTGAGAGGCCACCAAACAATCCCGATTCCTCTGGTTTCATGGAATCCATCATGACTGCATAGTCCAAAACAATGTCCTAACCACCATCAAATTACTTTCAGCATGTTTTGGAATTTTTTTTTTTCATTAAGCGGACATTTCAACCAGAAGCAACTTCAGCAGTGATCACAGAGTTCAGCTTATCATAATAAAGTAGAGCTTGCAAAGAATACAGAAGACTTTATTGAAAAATGGCATTAAATTCATTGTTATAACCCAAGCACCACTTTTAGGCAGACTTGGTTGAACTGTTAAAAGAATGAATATAGGAAAAACAGAAAAACCTGAGACAGCTGACAGGAATAACCAGAGGCATGGAAAGACAGTTCTATATGGAGTCTGAGATTGAGATTTAGTTTAGAGTCCAGATTAACAAATGTTGCCTGGTATGAATATAAAAAATAATGATTATTACAGGCATTTCTTCAGAGCCTGGGGGTTATGAATAAAGCGAAGCACAAAGGTTCTTTCCCAGCCTATAAGAATTCTGAAGATTTCAGAAAGGTCTTGTTAGTATTAGGACAAATCCTTTCACAATTTTCACAAAAGCAGAGATACCCAACCTATTACAGACAATAGTCCAGTGGTAAAGACAGTTGCCTTGGATGCATTAGATATTCAGCTGGATTTAAGTCTCTATTCAGCTGGATTCAGAAAAGGAAATTGAACCAAAGTCGCATGTCTTAAAGGATAATGCCCTAACTATTAGGCTCTGGGTATTGTAATGCAGATTTCTCTCCAGGTTTCTATTTGAGGAGTTCCATTTCCAATAAATTATTTATTTGCTATTTAAAATTAAAGCTTTCTAAAGGAAATTTCCTTAAGTTACCCTTGACATGAGAGAGGTTTCAGGTTTGATAAAGCAACAGTTTCTATCAAAAACTGTTAACTTGGAAAAAATCCCTATTAGCTTTAGTATTTCCAAGAGCAGATGCAAAAAAAATTCAGACATTTGTAAACAATCTTTTTCCTTCGTGGCAACACTAAAATGAGGAGAGCAAGACCATGCTATGCAATCTTTTCCTGCTCAAGATATCAAGCAACACGAGGCTGAAGAATCATTGCTACTAATCATACATCAATCAAGCTCTCCTATAAAATAAAAATAACAAAATATGTAATAAAATTTAAACGGTTTTTTGCAAAATTGATCAAGAGAAAACACAACAGCATTCACACTACTTATTTTTTCCTTAACTGACAAGGAAGCTGACAATTTTTAGAGCTGGGAGGATAAGGTCTTTAATATGAGCTTTCACTAACATCTGAGTCATATTTACGGTGATTTACCCTTCCAATCGACAGTCTTGGAAGTATGCTGTTCCCAAATGAAATAGCAATTTTCATGTGATTTGAACTACAAGTCTGTTTTTCTTAGCTTGTTCCTCTGTAGCTGATCTTGCATTTGACTACTGCCTCCATCAAGATGCTTATTGATCACAACTTTGAGTTGTTGTAACTGACTTACGCAGGGCTTCCCAAATTACACCAACTGAAATCAACTGAAGTCAGTAATATAGTTTATCCAGAGTTATGCAAAATTTATTCATTTTTTAAGACCTCTACTCACCTCCCAAGCTTACCACTCCATCAGCTCATAGCCTTTTGTAGCAATGTTTTTTCCTCCCCACTCCAACTCAATTTTCCCATTCTGGCTTTCATTCAGACCTCTCTACCTTTCTCTGTCATTATGTGGGTTACTACAGTGGGGTTTTTAGCTATTCATCCCAAATTCATAACACTGGTATCTAAAGACCCCCTTTAACACACCAGCACCCAGCCACTTTACAGCAATGAAGTCAACACCGTGCCAAGCAGCTCCCTACAGCAGTGCACACAGAATCATCGATATGATTACAATCTTTATCAGTTTAACTTCTCTTCACTGGGAGAGACATTAATGTTACACTGAGCAAATGGCAGCCCTGCTAAAGCCAGATTATGGGACAGTGAAAGTCCTTTGTGTGGAACCATAAATGCTGCTGAAGGAAATGCAGCTAAACCATGAACAACTGGGTACAGACTGCATCCTTCCTTCTTCAGAGTGCTCTCCTACTACATAACAATTTCCCTTGCAATGAAAATAGACACCAGCCAAGCAGAAAATGTCTTGCCTTTAAAACCAACCACGTGCCATGAATATAAGTTTCTATTCTCATCTCCACTACCCCCAGTTTACCATATTACAAAGCAGCAATAGTTCACAATTGGATACCAAACTACGTGAAACATCTACTGCCAGAGAAGTAATGTGTAATGAATCACATTATTCCTCCAGTGTTTTAAACAGGTAGAAACAATCATAGAAAAACTGCCAAGGAAATCTACCATTCCATTTTTTTACTGTCTGTAGCTCTTCAGACTAAAAATAATGCACAGATGTCATTTTCAAAATTAGCATTTCTATTAAAAATAAAACCAGACTCATCCTAGTTGATGTTAGAAATTGACTTATTCACCAGAATAATTCCACTGAGGCAGATAAATGCATTTGCAAGAATTAGGGCCTGCACTGCAGGACTTCATAAAAACACACATATGGGGAAAAAGGAGGAATTATGTCAGTAATTTTGACAAATTTTGGTTTATAACTGTGATGCAGTCAATTTAGCTGGCTATTCCCAAGCACAGATCTCAATCACACTGCTCTACAGAAGTGCATGAACAGCATTAACATGTTTAAAGTAATTTCACTTTTTAAGCTTCAAAACACATGATGGTTTACCTCTGGTTCATAACTGTTGATGCACTTTTGGACCACAAATTCTTCCTGTCATCTTGCTTAATTACAACACATTCTTTAAAACTTAACTTTTGTTTGAAAAACAGGTTCATAGAATCTCTAAGTTCTACATTTGAACTGTTAAATTAAACTAATTAAAAGCCTAAAAATGTGGGAATTCAAAATGGGTCATGGGGAGAATTTCGGCATATGTAGCCAAAATGGTGATCCTGGATGCCCCTACCCCACCCTGGACATGTTTCTGATGGTAATAATGGTTTTGATGGCAACACAGGCCAGGCCCAGAAGCTGCATCTCCATGCATGGCCAGAGTTCATCTGCTCATGCAGGGTGCTTCATCTCATGGCTCAGCTTCTGCCCAATCCTGTGGGGAGCTGCACAGCTGACCTGAGGAGTTTGACCCACCAGGTGCTTCCAAAGCCAACCTAATAAACACCAACCAGGAGGGTTTCCAACAAAATTCTCCAAGTGCTGTTTCTTTCTCAAGTGGCACATGAACAACAGTCATTCCCAGCCTGGCAGCAGCACTGCTCATCCCAAACCCCTTGGTCCCATTCCTTCTGCACCCCAGGACCCAGCACAGCCTTTCAGCAGAACGTTCCAATCAGCTGGCCACAGGCTGCAGCAAATGCTGGGGCAAGGAGAGAGAGATATCAAAATTCTACCACTGAAGCTCTTTCATTGTACAGAAAATGATTCGAGATTCATTGGGCCAGAGAAAGAACACAAGAGGGAGCAAGAGTCTGTAGCCTAGTGATTTGGGCACTCAGCTGGGAAAGGGTTCCTGGCCTGTGCTCCATGGAAGGTTCATGCAATTTATCTAACAGCCTTTCAACAGTCTAAGTCTTAGCTTGATTCTGGCAATGTTTTCCTTCCTGACCCAAGTCTATAAATAACACTTTGTTTGCAAACATCACCATATCTCTTGTATGTTTTTTATGCTAAACTTTAAATAGAAAACTTTGGTAAAACTGAAATGTGCCAAAACCTGAAAGCTTATTTCATATTAATTTTCCTTTATAAGTACTTAAAATACAAGAACTTATTTGTGATCAGGTTAAAAATACTATTAAAACACAAATACATGGTTTTACCTGTGTCAATAATGCTGCTTTGAATCACTAAATTGGAATTTATTTTTTCATCTCATCTTTCTCAGGATGAGGTAAGATTTTTAAGAAGTTACAACAATAGTAATAGCCTTCTAACATCTTTATTCTGCTCAGTTTCTGATTCTCACTTAACAGTATTTTCATTTGCTGGTTCTCATTCCCTAGCACAACAGTGCAATGTCATGCAGGCAACTTTAAATCCAAGCAAGGTTACCCTGAAATTCCCACTCCAACAATTTCATGGACATATTTCTGGTTTTGCTAAACATTCTTTTCATAATAGCTTCATTTTGGGCCTAAGCCTACATAACAGGGTCCCTTTAAATAATACTCCATGCCTTGAAACATATTACAAAAACTGTTATATCAAGGCGAGTTATGCAAGGGCTCTCTATGGTTTTAGCATATTTACTCTGTCACGCCATGTGTGAGACTGCAGCCTCCACAACAAAACCTTTACACACTGAAGTCATTATCTCTGTGAAGTCTGCAACTGGCATTTAAAACTTATTGATGGCCTGGGTATTGGTGGCTCAGTAGGCAGCACTCTTGCCGGAGGCCCAGGAGGTCAGGGGTTCACATTCTGCTCAAAGAACAAGTTGGACATATTCCAGGTTTGTGTGTGGGCTGTGCTACGCTCCTAAAGGAGCAGTCCTTAGGACAGTGCACAGAACCTTGGCTTTTTGGGGATATCAAAGTCCTCTTGGAAAGGGAAGGGCAAGAGTAAGAAGGAAGTTTAACAAGTGAATGGACACGATTGCACTGGCTGGGGACCTGGATTTGGTTTGTGTACTAGATACAGAAGGGTCCAGCTACAGCATGCTGAGCAGTTTTAAACAAGCTGCCACATTTTAGTCTCTGTGGTCAGCACATGTTCAAGGGAGAGGTACAGACTCAATTTCACACCACAGGACTATGAAAAATGCATGTGCAGTTTCAGCAAGTGAGCAGTCTAAAAGAAATGCTTTAACACTGGAGCAACCTCCACCCATACTACACAATCACTGAAAGAATCTCCAGCCAAATACTCAAGTCAAAGCTAGCAACACATATAGAGAATAATATAAATCAAGATTCGACCTGCTCTGGTGTTAAACTTTGATACTTGAATATCCCAGATGTCTCCCTCCTCCTCTTCTTCTTTATAGACAGGTAAAGATGGATCTCTTGAAGGAACTGGGGATCACACTCTAGGCAAAGGTTGGACAGGTGATCAATGTACAGCATGAGATTTTGCCGTGGCTATGTGCCTCCAACAGTGACTGGATCATCTGGTTTAGAAAAACAATTCAAAATTGTAATATTTTCTAAAGCACTTATAAGGGAAAAATTAGCAAAAGGGAGAACATACAATTTTTATAACAAGGAATATATCACAGAAATTCTTGCCATAATTTTATATTTAATTTCAAAAATTCATTTATTTCTTATTTAACATCTAGCTCATTAACTTTTCAATTCCTTAGAAGTCAGCCCTGAGAGGATTGCATCCCATTTTCACTGGCAGAATATGTTCAAAAGTTACTGGTGTGATATGAAGTTACTCTTGTAAGTGTCAATATATTTTTTTGGCATCTAGATTTAGACACAACCCTACAAAGTTCCAGGGCCAGACCTGGCCTATTCCTTAATCAAGTTTTGGAGCAAGCCAGTATTTATCAGCCAAATGGGATTCTAATCTGCAGTGCTCTTCAGGAGGTAAGCACAGAGGTTAATGTTTGTAAATAAAGATACATCTCCCAACACTCCCTTCTATGTCAATAGAATGAAAGAGCATTTTCTAAAGGACCATTCAGAGAACCTAAATGATACCTTTTCTTCCAGCATTTAGGAACACCATGTTTTATCTACCTATCTGTTACATAGTTTCCCCCCTCCTTTTTTTTTTACCGTCATGGAAAAACAAATACTGCCCTCCTTCTCATTAGTATAATGGACCTTTAGGTTTAAGTTTGGTGAAATCAACCTGTATTTAAGCAACAGTGTTTACACACAGTAAAAGAGATAATTAATTACAAGAATCATGACATCTTCAGGCTATCACACAATTGATGTATAAGCAATGAGCTGCTTAAATGAAACGAGATATTGATGGCATTATTTCAAGTTCAGAAACAGAGGAACTCCTAACATAATCCCAGAGCAAATTTGCAAAGAATTGTGAGTTCATTTTGTCACTAAAATATGAAAAGAAGCTATTTCAAGGAACGAAGGATGTCCTCTTAACCTCCAACAACAAATGTGTTTGTTTTTTTCTCTTCTCAGTAAGAAAGCAATTAGGATTTTTTCCAATAAAAATATCCTTGTCCATATATAAACACTCCTGGTAATCATGTAATTACCTTACCCAATCAGATTAAATTGCTGTCAGTTGAGTTCCCACTGTTGATTAACTTTTGTGTACTCAAAACCTAAATGAAGTCTTTGGTAAAGTCACTTAGTCATTTACAAAGGTGTCTCTATGATTCCAAAAAGGGTAACAGCAATATATTCTTTGCCATAATCATCAAATATCCAAGGTCAAGGATAGATCACAGTGGACCCCTTTTTTAAAACCCAAAGAAACACAGAATTAAACTATGTTGCTTATTTTTGTGTTTCTTGCCATGACTTCTAAATGTAAGAGTAACCTTTGACCCTTCCACATTAAACACCATAATTATGTAATTAAAACGAATTATGCAATTTAACATACATATTTTTGTCCTACAACAGGCAGGTCAATTACCTCACTCATTGACCTTGCAAGCTTTCACAGTTTAAACAAAACAATGAGGCTTTCAATTAATTTTAAAGTACAAACAGAGAAGGAGCAGCAGAACCACGAGTCTTCGCACTGATACTGCATGGAGGGATCACTTACAAACCTCTTCATTTTGGACTCCATAGATTAAATCCCTTGATAAGAGCTGTTAAACATCTTTCTTCTATGCTGCTATCATTAGAAATGTTAACACATTTGTGAACAAATCATATATACACATTACTTGTTAAATGCAAGAAAGGAGGCCAAATATTATGTTTTCTTTGTCCCACTTCTTTTCTTCAGAATTGTTTCCTCTGCTTCCTCCCATACTTCACTGCCTCTATCCCTGTTTCACCTCCTCTTTCTGAGGCCTTTTTCTTTCCCCTGTTTTCTTCATTATCTCCTCCATTCCATTTCTAGCTGTAAAGTTTATTATTATATCAAACTGCAGTAGCTGTTGTATTTTCCAGTTTCCATCTGCATCCCTAACCCCATTCACGGGTTTTCTCAGCAGGTCTTGGCACAGGGTGGTTCCTGATGATGATGATCCAGCAACACTAAGGGAAGTTTGGACTGCAGAAAGCTACAGCTAAAGCAAACATGGTACATGTTCTAAAATGAATTTTCCAGAGAGGGAAGTTTCGTACAAGTGAGAGAAACTTTATGAAATTTTTGAAATAAGTTTCACCTTGATAATGTCTCTTTTCTCTTTAAACACTTAGGTAAGCTCTGTATGCTACACTGAAGGTTTTCTAAATTGTACAAGAGAGACTCATGCAATATTGCATTGTGCCCAAAAAACTTCTCCAAAGAATAAAATTAGCATCATAATTCAACCCCATTTTTATTTTTCAGTAAACTAAATCCCATTCTCTAAAGAACAATTGTTAACACAGTGTAAGCCCAGGAGTTCTGCATTAAAAAGGATCATGTTCTGCTATCCTGTTTTTTTTCAACTGCTATGTCGACCACAAATAGGTCAGCAAAGTTAACAGGCTTAGGTGTGAAGTAAAGGGACAGACCACATATATATATATACACACCACATATATATGTATATGCATACATACAAATATATACCAATCAAGCTTTAAGTTGTTTTCTCTAAACCTTGTCTCATGTGGAGATCAGAAAATAGCTACTGGAAAAACGAGAAAATCTTTCCTGACTTCTTGAAAGTATGGCAAAAATACCTACAGTGCACTTTGTGCTTTGGTGCTGTTTCTAACACCATTTTTGGAGTCCTTTCAGTTGGCTGCTTTAATTAGGCCTGACTTCACAAGGAGCTTGAAAAGATTTCGGTAAACCCTTGACATAATGGAAACAAGGAGCACTGAACTCTGAATGAGGAGTTACAACAGGAAAGAAACAATTTAAGATGGTAGCAGGCCTTATTGCAACATTAAACCTCAAATTGGATCTGATTTACACAAAGTAAACCAATATATTGAAATAGTGCCCCAAACTTCTGGACAAAAGTTTAAAGGAAAACAATACAGTGCATGTGTAGAAATGCTGTCCAAGGGAGTGGAGGAGATTGTTCCTTATATTCTCATTTAACAAAAAGGTTCTTTCTGTTTTGAACGGAACATTAAAATTCTTACTCAGCTCATAGAGCATCCCAAACAGAGCAGCAAAAGAATCTGTGAAGGAGCCCAAATATGGTGCTATTGAAACAGAGTGGATTAGAGGAATTGGGATAGAATCCTACAAGTGGCTAAGTAGCAGCAGGAGGTCAGCTTCACAAACAGCAGGATGCTGTTCTTGCCAGACGTGAGTGACATAATACAGGCAAAACAATCAAGATTTTAGCTGATAAATGTATGCCTTAGGAAAAGACCTTGCCATAGAACTTTCATAAGCAACAAATATTTAAGCAAATTCTGTAGACCTCATTTACACAGGAGAGCATTTGTTTCTTATACAAAAGTGACACATTAACCATGCAGAACAGAATTCTTTATAACATAAAGACAGTAATTTTAAGAGCCTAAGTGTAAAAAACACAGGAGTCTTTACTGAATTATTCAGTAAATGGATCAAACAAAAAGCTTTCATAGTTTGATGCAGCTTCAATTCTGTCCCAAGCAATTCTATGTACATTATGATAATACATATGAAAATAGCTCCAAATATCTAGTATATCCAGAATTAATATCAGAATCCATGTAGCCCCACTGGTTATTCATAAATTGCATATATCAGTAGTATTAGTCAAGTTTCAAGGCTCTGAAGGGAACAGTTACCATTTGTAGGAAGACACTGAGATATTAAAGTAAGATGATCAATAAATCATTTTGGTTTCTAAATTTTATGGTATTATATTAAATCAGACTTTAATTCTAAGCATCTATTTTTCACTTATAGTATTTTAAAAATATCTTTTAAAAGGCTGAGATTCCACTTATTTTCCATTTTGTGCTATAAGCAATTAAAAGAAAATTTATTCAAATGTGTTTTAGCCAGGGAATTACAAAACATCATGTGTAAAACATGCATCTTTTCACACCGAATTCTTCCCTGTCCTGCAGAAAACATCCTTTTGGGCTAAATACTTCAGCAAGTCTGAAATAAATTGTAATTCTGAGGTCAGATTCCAGCCTGGAGTAGAGACCACACTTCTCCACGACTCTCAGAACATTGTGAAATAAGAACTTCTGTGTGGTGCAGTTGACTGTTTTCATTCAGAAATCAGATTAAGAGGCAGTTGGGCCTTTGAGAACATGAGCTACAGGGATTAAGAAAGCAGGACAGAGAGAAGGCCAACCAGAAGCACAAGCGCACAGAATTCCCCTGCCACGGCTTGGGCAACCACGTATGAGCACACTGTGGCATTGGCAGAAGACACCTGAGGGCACTGTACTCCCTGGGGCACCTGAGGGCACTTTCTCCACCATGGCCAGGAGCTCTCCTGGGATCTGATCACAGAGGGGGCATTTCCCACCATGGGACCATGAGAGAGGATGTCTGTGCTTTGATAACACGATGGACATGTGGGTAACCCACAGTCCCTTCTGCTGGAGCAAGACCAGATTACAGAGCAGACCAAGCTTTTGCTGTCTGGCTCCAGTCTATGGATCTTGTAACAATTCCTGTAGAGCTTTTATAAAACCATCTGATCAGGAATTTGAAATGATGTGGAGACAGCCATGGCATTCAGCAGCTCCTGCTCCAGGGCCGTGCTCCTCCCTGCTGCCTCTGCCTCACCTGCACTGTTGTGCTGTTACCAAAACCCAGAATCATCTTGTTCTCATCACCACAGGCAGTGGGACTTATCTACATGCACGGATGTGCTGCACATTTATGGCTTGTTTGCTACGGAGCAGAGCAGCTCAGTGAAAGCTGATTAAGACATTGTGTTGAGCTAAAAACTGGATGCTTTGTGAATATCTCTGTTTTGGCCTTTCCCCAAATGTCTTCCCCCAACAAGTAAGAGAGGACAGCTGGAGCAGACGAACTTTCTGTACCCAAGAGACTGTTTTTCTTCCCTTTGAAGGTATGACTTGCCTGTTATTACATTTACATAAAGGATCTTTATTCTTTCCCATATATAGTAAATTGCACTCCCGTATGTGAACATTGTGTGGCCATTTCCCCCCAAATACAAAACAGAATTATCCTCACTGTCATTCAAGCCTTTTTCTTTTACCCCCATTACAAAGAATTGATGCAAATCTATTTCTGTTTGGTCTGGTTTATGCTGACAGCAATTAATTCTAAAGCCTCAGCATAAAGACATACAAGAATCACATATGTTTTTAATCTACAAGCAAGTTATCCAATTATTTTAGGTAAACTTTATGATCACAACCATCCTTACCAACTCTGATATGATAGGCTATTTTCTTCTTAATGGCTTAAGACTAATATACACTGCTACAGGGAGTATACTCTTCAACATTCCTCACGTTTTACCTCCTGATCTTGAAATAATAATATAGTCAATGAGCACATTTTGTTTATACTTGTTAGTAAAAAGTCCCTAAAAGCATGCTGGGAAATAATATTCCATGCCTTAGGACTCAAACAAGTTCTCTTTATAAATAGAGCTTGTGTAAATCACAGACAAAATTGACAAATTTCATGGATTAGTCATGGTGAAAATATCAGATTTCATGGTATAAAACAGATTAATAGGAAAATCATATTACAATTCTGATTACCCAAATTCTGCATCTTGTTTAAGAATGAAATGAAAATAGTGACAATTCTGGTGTCTGTTCACTTAATTACACTTGCACTGATTTGCCTACAGAGGGTAAAGATTCCTCATTAACCTTGTAAAACCTCTGAAATCTATATTTATCTCCATAGGGATGAGAACATCACAAGTTATAGAGATTATAGTACACTGAAGCTATTTCAGTGAATTTTCCATCAAATTATGCTAGCATGAAATTATTTTGTCACCTTGTAGAAAAAAGAATTAAGGAAGAAACGGATTTGAAATTAAGGTTACTATCTTCACAATTATTTGTGTTTGGTGCATCCAAAAATTTAGGGAAAGAATACCCTAAAGAAGTTCCACTTTAACAGAACATCTCATTATTCCTGTATAAAATATAAAATTCGTAACTGTGAAGAACAACATTTGGAGTTAAGTGAAACTATCAGTTTTCACATAAAACTTCACGGCTTTTAAGTCTTTCATGATGATGTAATTTAAAGTGAGGCCTTATTTAAAAGAGAGGTTACACATAACCATGTGATTCAAAGAGACTTGTTGACTACATAACGATTTGGCTCAATGCCTCCGTGTCCTCTACTGAGCTGCACAGACCACTTGTCATCCCTGCATCTGAAGACAGCCAATTTGTCAGACATTTGCTTTAATTCTTTTTTCTTTGTCTTCTTTACAATATCCCTCATATGCATCCTGGTCACCAATATCATGTATCTGACTGGAGGATGGAAATTCATTTGTGTTTCCGTCTTATTTTCTTTGCATGCAATCCTCCTGGGTCTTATAGGATGTGCTTAATAAGAACCACATTACTCTGCTAAAGGAAGTCCTTGAGCAGACTTTGAGAAGCAGTATGGCAAATTAGTTTCAGAACGTGGAAGGTCACGTTGGAAATAAAAAGCTGCAGTTATCCACAGTGTTTTCTGCAGTTCAGAAAGTAAGAAAAAGAGGTCTAACCTTCAAGAAAGGATTTGTTTGATGTTTTTCCTTTAGAAAGCTGCACTAATTTTTGCGCAAACAATAAGGTGTTGGACATTAGCTGAAACTAATTAAAATTAGCTTTTAGTTAAATTCACGTTCGTAACAAATGAACAATCACACTTCTCTTCCAACTGCATTTAAACGTTTTTGTTTCCACAAACAGGACGTCATTCGCAACAAATTCTATACCATTCAAATATTTAAATTTAAAAGTGTGCTTGAGTTTGAACATAAATGGCCCTTTGCTTGGGAATGCCAGGTTTATAGGTGTCCTTGCAACCTTAACTCTGCCCCCTGGTGTCTATAAATTACGGCTATTTCTAACTAATGATCACACGTTATTTTTCACTCCAGGGTCGGTGTCACACTCTTCACAGGACAAATGTTCTTTACAGAGTGCAGTTGCTCTCAGCACTACCAAAGTTTTTAAAATGATGCTTTTGCTAAGCATCTCCCTGAAACTACAGTGCTGTTTGCTTCCTGGGCTGCCTGTGCTGCTCTGCACTGTATCTGGATCTCTCTAGAGCACTAAAAATCCACTTTCTTCTTTGTGATAGGAGAAGAGCATTATTATCTGTGTGGGAAAAGATGGTGCACAGACACTGGGCACAGTTTCAAAAGTATTTTTTGCAGATGTCTTAGTCATTTGCTCTGATGTACTAGGCTTACTTGTGTAAAGTTCTTCAGATTTTATTGTCCTTTTCAAACAGTTGCATAGACTTCAAGTTGTTATATTTGACACACCGCTAAAAAATAAAATCTTATTTTTTTATTTTCCTCACTTTTTAGATGTGAAAAAATGCCTGTTTTCTGGCAGCCCAGAAAACTGTTAGAGATGGCCTAAAGCTCAGAACCACTCCTGGTGCTTCAGCACTGGTTTTGCTCCTGATGACCAGACACCCTGCCTGTTGTCAGAGCAGAGTTTTTATTGCTCTGAGGTTGCTGTGAGTGCTCTCTGCATCTCAGACAGGCCCTGACAGAATTAAACAGAAGCTCACACAACACCTGTATTTTGGCCTATGCAGTTTTTTAGCACATAAGAAATCTGAGGCAAGAGATAGGGCTAAATTGCCCAATAACATAACTGCTCGTCTGTCCCCCAGTCCCTGTCCCATTTAAAAGGCAGCTCAGGAATGGAGTCAGTACAACGGGGAGCAAGCATGGAACAGCAGGGAGGTGCTGCAGAAAAGGCAGTAAATGGCTGTGTAACTGAAAAGTCCTGTAACATGTACCCAAAAGGACACCTAAAAAAAATAAATTCTATGGGCTACATTAAATCTGGCACTTTCCAACTTCCAGACTTTCAATTTACACCTAAGTACCCACTTAATGAAACCACTGTGCTGCCTTGCAATATGTATTTGCTGTATTAAAAGACAAAAGCTACAGGTGATTTCAGTGATCACTTGTGAGCATCAGAAGCAAAATCTGAGGTTTTTAACACAGTTGAAATACGGGTATACACCATTTAAAATAAACCTGCTGCTACTGGGGATCATTGCAAATCAGTGTTGTGCACTGAAAGAAATTCTGCTAACTTACAGACCTGGGCAAATGAAGGCATTTTGATTTGCTTTGTTTATTGTTAAGGCACACTGGAGCATAAATCCATCACTTGCTCTCTGAACAAAATCTGAGTTCCCTTTGGAGTTATGTAAACTGAAACATAGTGAAAATAGGGCTTCTGATTCTTTACCAGCTTTCCTTCCCTACTTTGAAAGAGATCTGATCTGAAAATCAGCTGGACTTCCAAGGAGCCTTTTTGCTGATTTCCCAGTGCAGCTTGGAGCAGTGTGAGCAATGCATATGGTCAGGTTAAAAATATCAGATGTACTCTTTGTTTTCACCCTCTGGTTCTCAATCACACTCACAGACCTCAAAGGATTTCTCATGATCTAACATCAGTAAATTAAAATCAGCTACAAAATTTAATTAAATGAATTCATTCATAGAAGCAATGAATGCATCATTAAGACACAATAATAGTCTCGGTCAAGTCAATCAAAAACTTTCTATTTTCTTCAGCAAGAGTAGATTAAAGCTGAAATACTATGAAAAATCCAATTTAGTCTCCAGTAGTGAGCTTATATGTCTTGTGTTTGTACTTCATTCTTCTCAGTAATGAAAAATATTAGTCAGGTTTTGGTTCTTAGTACTTTGGGGTGCAATAATTGCAAAAGACATGTTTGACTTTCTATTGACCCTGAAATGATAAAAAACCCCTTAAGGTTTCCTTACAGTTCTAAACTCACCCCCCTCAAAATAACAACAGAAAACCCAAACAGAAAAAAAACCCAACCAAACCAAACCAAACCAAAACCAACAAAATTTGAACTACATTCGATCAAAACATTGACAGAATAATCTGTACCCCACCTTCTCATATGCTCAAAGAAATAAGTAATCCCTGTTTGTAAAGTGTTTTAATGACCTCTGACAAAAATTAGAGAAATGCAAAGCAAGTATGATTGTTGTTCTGATGATGAAAATGTCTTGTTCTACTCACCATGTTCATTGCCTAAAGTAACACAGTGGGTAGCCTGTTATTACTAAAGGAATAAACTTTTTCATCAAACACTCTTTATAAAAATATTTCCCTGGAAATGTAACACAGCATGTAGCAGGACTACTACAATTTTCCATCAGCTATGAGTACATGCAGCATTAGGTACTGTTCTTAGATAATTTCACTCAAGCTTTTTGGCAATAGTTCCTCTCAAGGAAACCTACATTAACCAGAAATTTAGAGTCTGTTATCCCCAGGCCAGCTTCATTGGAATTTTTAATATGGCACTGTCTATTCAACAGTTGTGTGTAAAATGCCAATAAACTGGCCAGAAAAGAGCTGAAGGACTAATTGCCTTTTAACTCCACTGTGATGATAAAGTCACGTAGAAAGAAAGGAAAAACTCCCACTGCTTTAACAAGTTTATCTGACTGCCACTTTAACATTCTCTGTCTGCATGCACTTTAGTGCATTCACCAATAAAAGGATAAAAGCATTCAAAATCCTGTACCCTCAATAACCAAGAAGTCCAGATTCAAAACGTCTGCTCTGCTGGAATCAGCCCATTAGGTCAGCCAGCTTTTTGCCTGGTACTTGGATTTCAACTATACAGTATGTACCAAGAGAAAGTTTCCTTTTGATGCAAAAGATTATAAATCCTTAGGAAACTGGAGTGAGAGAAGGAAAGGAAGGATGCCATTTTGAAATAGCAATAAAAAACAGAAACTGCTTCTCACAGATGCAGGGTGAAATTGTGCCAATCAAGTCGGTGGTGAAATTCCCATTGACCTTAAAAGGTCAAGGAATTAAAAAAAAAAAATACAATACAGGAAAATATAGCATAATTCAAAAGCTGGATAAACATATAATTTTCACTTCTTCTCTGTTCCTCCAACTGCATTTTATTCCATTCAATACTGTCCTTTTCAAAAATTCAGTTTTATTAACATGTTTTCTTTCATCTGAACAAGATTTTCTACCTAACTCTGCCTTTCTGCACTTTCTTCAGAGTGTAAATGCTTATTCATCCATACTTAAAAGAAGACATTAAATAACGTCACTTATGGAAGTCAGGACTACACACAGAAAGAGCATTTTCCTTTGCTAGCTGAGTGATAACCATCCTTGTCCTCTTTGATTCCACAAAATGAGAAGGTTATTAAAAGACATTTCATAGAATGATTGAAAATAAGTAACTAGTAGTTTTTTTTTTTTTTTTTTTTGCTAGGCCTGTATTTTTACTTTCACCAGAGAAGGAACACAGTCAGCTCTGATACTGAATTGACCTGTTCCACTTAATAAAAGAAAAGCAGCAGTAGAGGCATTGTGATTGCCAGCTGCAAACCACCGAGTGTTGTTTTTTTTCTATTAAAAATCTCTTCCATGTTTTTCTTATTGTAACCTGGAAAGAGTACAAAATCCGAAATCCAATGGAATTTCCATCGAAAAGAATACTGTTCACACTGAAAGTTCCTCAAGTGCTCACCCAAGCAAATGTTGTATCATATTGCAGCAAAATTTAAAAGCTGAAGTTCAAACTAAAAATGAAGTGTCCTTCAAAACAGACTCATGTGCATCAGAACCTATGCATTAATGCACTTATTTCCATACAGCTCTGCATTTCCCTTCTCCATCACTTTGTAATTTGTTCCAGATTTTGTTATTTCTTCCACATTTGAAGGTACATTGTTCTACATTTGAGTGATGAAAGACTGAACCGGATGGAAATACAGTGAAATGTTAGAGGGAGAATGAAAACAAAAATGAAGTTAAATTTTCAATTTATAAGGTAGCAAGAAAAGAAAAAAATAAACAAATAAACATCTCTTAACAAATAAAGAAAATGTAGAGCCCAGGGAGACCCCGAGTGGCCATGTTTACAGTACAAAATAAACAACTTTGCTGTCCTTCCAACTTTAAAATGCCAGTACCTAAGAGAAGCAGTGAATTTCTCCCTAACAATACACTACTTTTAGGTTGTCACTGCAGTTCAGGGGTATTCTTAAAGCTTAGATCTTTCTTACTAGATTAGAAGGCAGAGTAAACTAAAAGATCAAGCTAATCTAGGATAAACTTCTTTTCCACAGTTCAAAGGCATTGGCCTTTCCACAGGTTCAATTGCAGGTTTCTTTGAAGATGTGCCCTAAAGTTCATTAAAGAAATTTCACTGACTTGAACTGATTTCAGCATTAAAAAGATAATGTGAAAGCTTCATTGGCATAAAGAACCTGACAGATTGACTTTGAAGCTTTTTTAGGTAGTATTAGATAATTTTTTTTATTCTTGCACTAAAAGCCTTCTTTATTTAAAAATATCTTTATGTTTAAATCCTTGTAAATACTTTTAAATTAATGAAAAAAAAACCAAACTTGGAAACAAAGATGTTTAAAAATCCAGTTTAAAAAATCATGACATAATTATTTCTACATAAAACATCATTGATGTTTTTCCCCTCACTGACTGTACTTAGCAATACTTCCAGGTGGTACTGCACATAGTGCTTAAGCAGCATCTAATCTGTGCATAGAGTTTGAAAAGAACCATATGGCAAGAACAACTGCAGGCTTTAACAATGTAAGATTTAGGCAGATGTACACAGCCTTTTTCTTAATAACAGGTGCCCCAGGGCCTGTGACAATAATAATGTGAAGAGGAAAACATTGCTTAAGATTTTCTCAGCCTCTGCTGAAATCCAGAGAGACATATTTTCTGATTTTACTCCAGAATTATAGTTGATGGTTAAGATAAACCTTTGGTTTCTTCCATAAGGATAAATGCTCATCTCCTTATTCAGAAAAAAAACAAACCTACATAAACATAACTTGCAGACTTATGGAATAGCTCACAGTGTGTTATGCTTTTATACCTCCTTTAGTGCACTGTGCTGCACTGATGACGTGAAAATAATGAACGCACGGGTTTCCCAAATCAAGGGTAAACATCTTGGCATCAGTTTTCTAAATAACCAGATACTCCCTAACTTTCTAGAAGAGAAGCTGTGGTTCCTGGTTACTTCAGACTTCTGCACCAGATTGACAAAAAAGGATTCTTGAATTCCCTTCCATTCCATCATGTTTACTCTGTGTACTACCCCACTGACCAGATTCTGTCAAATAAAAACCCCTTAGTGGAGTCTGACATCCATTGTTTCATAAACACTGCTCATGCATGGACCGTGTCTTCTTGGACAATAAATTCTACATATTTAGAAAAAATAAGTACTTCCATTGCCTCAAAAAGTTGCCTACAAAAAGTCAGATAATCTGGCAGTACACTATTCTACCTTTGAGTTTTTACACCTTGAACCTTTATGAGAAAATCCTAAACAGAGAACTGTCATCTGTACTAAGGTTTGTTTGCAACACGTCATCCTCGGCTTTCTGATTTATCCTCTGTTAGTCTTTCTCTTCACAAAAGCACACAGCAGTCTCTTTTAGCCTATTTCTTTTATTTACTTCACTTTTCTAAGTTCAAGATTTTATCCTGTAGATTAAAAACAACCAAAACCAGTGACAGAACTCTTTGCCAATGTTGACACAATTAGGTTCTGTAGTAAAAGCTGTCAGGTCATGCAGCTCACTGAAGGAAACAGCATCTTAGCAGAGCAGTGCAATTGATTACAAAATAATTATTGTAAATATTACAAGCTGACTGATACAGGTAGACATACTGAAGATCACACACATTACAGCTTTTGTTAATTAGCAAATCTCTGCCTGTATACTTAACCTCTTGCAGGGATGAACAAGTAAATATTTTACTGATTAAAAAGATCCTGAGAAAGATACTGATCTTTCTTTCTTCCTGCCACCTACCTTAATGTTAACTGCATAACACAATTAAAGCCTAGACATTCATCACATTTTTTATCTTGCATACAATCAATTTCATGTGTTCTCCACACACAGAAAAAGCTGCTATAGTATAACAACATTGTCAGCTTACAAGCTGAAACAAGTAAAATGTAAAAAGTTCCAGAACTAAGACCATCTCTCCAGCTTGAATTTTGAATCTGATTAGATATTAGTTATGATGTAGCCCTTAGTTCTGCATATTTTGTTTTTCCCCAGGACTCCTGCCTCAATCAGTACACTGAAGGAATATCAGGCCTATGACCAACTAGCCAAGATGCTTCATCCATCTCATCTTCAAATTGGTTAAATCAGTGTTGCTCAAAACCAAATGTCAAACAAACTCATTCATTCATTCATTCATTCAGGCTTTTCTAGGGCATCCTTTATTGTGACATTATTGCATCCATTTACCTGACTCAGTGTCCATTTGGTACCCTCATCTCTCCAGACTCTTCAGTTTCTACCATTAGGGATTTTGTTCTGACAGTTCCAATATTCCCTCCATCTTCCATCTCCAATCATCTTTGGCCTCCAATCCCCATCTCCCCACCCTCTCCTGCAGTTTAGCAGCTCCCATTTTGCTCCTTGTCTCCTGAACCCCCAACCATTACTCCCACCTGCTTGCACAGGTACCTCAGCTCTATCTTGCCTCACAGCTGACTTACCCTTTCTTTCCTATGCAGATATATTCCTTAACAATCTCACAGAAAGCAGAATTCTTCTATAGTAAACAAATTTAACAAACATTTTCTTAGACAAAAAAAAAAAAGTACATCCAATTAATACTATCCAAACAGCTGACACTCAGGACACCATCTTGAAGCAACTGCACCAGTAAATCTTTTAAAACAAGTATTATTTACAAGCGTGTTGGGTGTTTTTTCCCCCTTTATTCTCTGTGTTGGATGGAAATAGCTGAGACTTTCCAGCTAAGCACCTGGAACCGTTTGTGCAGAGTATAAACTCTTCAGACAGATACCTCACTTGGCAAGTGTCCCAAGCAATTTTATAAAATTATCAGCTAAAAGAAAGGATTTCTTTATGGGAAAGGTCAGACAACCTTTAAAAGAAGAAAGGATAACTAGGCAGGGCTGTAAACTGGGAATATATAATGCGGATAAATAAACCCCATAGTACTGCTTTACTGTAATGACTTATTAAATTCCTTTCTTTTTGCTGTCAGAAAGGCAATTCTGAAGTACTGCAATTATAAAATAAAAAAGATATGGAAAATCTATGAAAAAAACCTAAACATTTAATAATTACGGTAAAGTAGCTGAAAAACTCTATTAAAAACTCAGCAGAACAACAATAAATATAGCTTATATACTTATTAAGAAATTGTATTGACAATTAGTTTTATACATATGTTTTTCCCATAGTGATTTAAATTGTCATGTATTTATACAATTTTGATATTCTTCTTCCTAAGAATGATAGAAAAAAAAAATTATTGTATGCATGTATTCAATAGAAGAAAAACAAATATATAACACTTTTGAGCTACTGTATTGCCAGCTCATACAATATATTTAAATCTATGATAATAGTGGGTTTTTTTCTTTTAAAATTTTGTACAATATTAGCATCCATGGTGAAATTAAGAACACAATTTGTCACAAATCAGGTCAATACAAATAGATAAATACCAAATAACTTATGTACAGGTCTTCATAACTCAATTTCAGAATGGAAATATAATTACATTTCCTCCTTATAATTTATTTTGTGACGATTAAATTTATTAAAAAAAGAAGAAATTAGTAGCAGCAATTAACACCAGATACTGATTATGCTTGAAGGTGCAATCAAAGTCCTCTCAGAGGAACACAGTGCATAAACTATATACATAACACCTAAAAAGAATGAGCTGCTGGAACAACACCCTCACGCTTCAGCAGAGAAGGTAAAACTTGCTTTTATGGTTTGATGTAAAAGGTAATGGTTGACTCTCAGCTGACATTGATGGATTGGAGATCACACCTTCCAACCCAGCTGGAGGAATTCCAGTTTTCATAGGTGTGATATCACTATCAGTACTGCTACCATAGTCAAATAATTGACCAGTGACATCACAACCCAAATGGTAAGATTTTATTTGGAGGCCATGGGCTGCCATGTGTTTAATACTACAGTGTACCATGAGGGCCCTTAAAGCATTTCCTCTTCATTTTTTTTCCTCTGTTAGGTGGGTTATTAACTGTATTAGCAGTATTTCCTACTCTGCATATAGGAAATACCTGCTTGTACCAGTAATACCTTGTCAAACTGTAAAAAACTCGAAGGAAACTATCCACTATCCTACACTCCATAAATACATCAAGCTCTTAGGCACATAAAAGTGAGACCCTGCAATCCCTGGTTAATACCAGACAGATCTCTGTTACAGTATTTTGGCTCCTTCTACACACACACCCCACCATTAAATTTGATTCCAATTAATCCTGCCTGAAATTAAAGTAATGCTATTATTTACTATATTGAATGTGAATACTTACTATGAGAGAAAAAAAACCTAAGTAGAAGAAGTGACAGGAATTAGACACATTTGAAATATAAATATTTGTCACTTTTCAACATATAATATTAAAATATATGATATTTTAAAATCAGATTTATTTGATGACCAAAAAAAGTGGTTGTGTACAATGTCTGTTGAACTCAACAAGTGTATCGCCTTAGTTTTTAGAACAAAGACAATTCATAAGCATACAAGTATATTTTAACTTCCTTGGGCCCCATTTTTTTGTAAAGTGCTTAGGTACAAGAGTCTTTTTTTAACTGTACGAATGAAGCAAAAACACAAAAGCCTTGGGGTTTTCCCATTTCAAACTCCAAATCACATCTCAATCCATTCAGTTACACCTTGAGAGCAACACAGTCTAAAAGCGCAGCTAAGTCCATCCCTCCACTGATGTTTTGTATTAATCATTTTAAGGATACATCCTTATTTCTACAAAGATTACTTTTAAATAATAACTTCAAGAATCCCATCACTGTAGATATTGAGTTATATTTATAATTGGAAAGAACTTTCTCTTTTCCCTTTAGAGGACCATGGAGAACCATATACATCTGAAAACATTTTTATTTATTAAAATTTAGCAATGTCATTTCTGGTTCTTTGTACCACAAACAGATGCAGAAATGTATAATATTCAGTGTAGACATGTCTAAAAATGAAAGGCACCAGAGTATAAGCCAGAGTCAAATTCTTTCCCAGAATTAATTTCACCCTTTTTTCCTCCACCATGCATTCTTGCCCCTTCTACAACAAGCCTTGAAGTTTAGCAGCTTGAAATCATATGTCTGTCGGTTAAGCTGCTGGTATGTGGAAACAAAGTTTTTAGGAGACCCATAAAATCAAACAAGATCAGACTAAATTATCTACTGCTGATCTGCACTGATACATTACTGCTAGTCACTAAACCAGTCACTTTGGGCCCTCAGAAAAATTCAAGGGCGGTGAACCATGATGTGCAACTTCATTGAAAGCTAGTTAAGCACATTACCAGACAGAAAAAGCATTTTCGACCCCCTCTGTTGTCACCCTGGAAAAGAGTAACAGTGATAATTACCTCCTTAGCACTGGTAGAGACCAGCTGAAATATTACACCATGAGAGCCCTTCCATTCCACAAACTGATGTCCTACTGACTAGGAATGCATTCAACTATTTCAATTCTGGGACAGAAATTATGCTCCCAAACTTGTGCAGAGGTCTACCTGGAGAAAAGGAGGCTGCACTTCCATCGCTTTCCTGTGCAGGTCCCTTATCCCACAGGCCAAGTATCCCAAAAAGGGGCTGTTGAGCCTCCACCACTGCTCCTTTTCCTTTGGGAAGACACTAAGTCAGACACTGCCTTGTTTACCTCCCACTGCAAAGCTGTAACTGGGCAATGGAGTTCTCTCCTCACTCCCCTGTTCTTGCTCCTGTATCACACACACGGAGTCTGTCTTCCTCTTAGGTTTATAATTTTTAAGACAAAAAAGGGGCTGCTCATCTAAACATGGTGCTACGAACATTTTCAGATCACCTACTAATTCAAATTGAAATTATAACTATCCAAAAGTGCAGAATTGATCACAGCTCCCTTACACTGGGTGTTAAAAGCTATGAACAGGTGTGTAAAAACGAAGTGTTGTGTGGATATTTGTGCATGAGCTTCCAGAGAAAAGTCTTGATCCTGGAGTTCAGCAGTGTGTGGGTGGTGAGCAAGTTCAGCCAACCGTACTTTACAACAAAATCCTCAACTCTTCTCCAGGTCCTTTGCCCTGTGTAATTACCCTGATGGGTAAAGCCATCAGAAAACAACTGATAAAGCCAAAGAACATCCACGACATCATGCGTAACATCTCTTCAAGTGATTCCTTCAACAAATACAGATTTTTTTTTTTTTTTGTTTAGCTGGAACAGTGTATCTTTAATGAAATTTCAGCATGACAGACTCCACCACAATTTTTTTATGTTCCATTCTCTTTCCAGTTAGTCTCTTATCTTCCCTGTTAACTCTCTCTGTGTGTAATACATGCTGCAATTAGTTCCATCACAGTTTTCCAGTCATCCTAAGAAGCTATTTACAGTTTTCAGTCCCTGAGTGTCATGACAGTGCTTCTGAGCACTTCATCCCCTTTTTTCTTCTACAGACATGACTGATAGGTTTGTCTGATTTATATTCTTCCTTCACTCATCAACTCCTTTAAATTCTGCTTCCTGCAAGAGTGTATTTCTGATTTCCACATTGTCTGTTCCTGCTCTCACTTTGCAAAATATCACTGGAAATAGCCTCCTACCCCTGTGGTTTCCTCTGTTACACTTATTATACAGTGAAGTACAAAAAGGCAACTGGCATGCCCTGGTTATGTAGAGCTTATGATTTAAAATATGACAGTTTGTAGGTTAAAGGTATAACAGTAATTTTGAACCACACTCCTAATCATGAATCTTGCAATCTGCCCTCTCTCCTAATATTGAAATATCCACCCTTGTTATTAGTATCCCAGCCTTTTTATGGACTCAATTTAATTACCAACATTTGAAAAATATTTGGCTCTAATAAAATTAAATTTCTTTATTGTTGTTCCAAGAGATATATCCTCAAAGACTCTAAAAACCTTTGGCTATGAAAACAAGCATCTAAGTCTTTGATTCTTTGGATACTTATCTTCTCTAAGTACATCAAGGAAAATAAGCAAGTAAATAAATAACCCAACTTTGAACTGCTATGCCTGAGACCTTTAGGTAGAAAACAACAATACTTGACTGAGGTATGTTACAGAAAATACTCAAACATCACACATACAACACCATGGAGATGCTTAAAATGGGAAATGAAAGCCACTATACACAACAATAGCATGTTTTTTAATTCTCCCTAAACATATAAAGTATCTTATAAATCAATATGATGCACATTAGATATATACCCTTTTGTCCTATTCTGCCTTTGATCATTGGAATACCTTTTTTTTCTTTCTAAATATAGGGTTGAAAGTAAAAGCAACAATCACAGATTGGTTTACAAAGAAAATTATTAGCCAAGATATGTGGAACCCTTAGAAAAACAAATTTTCTCAATGCCTTGTACTTGCCTGGTGAGTCCCCTACATTTTCAGTACCCCTGTCAGCAGTTATGAGGCAGGCATAGTAACAAATTGGAAAAAGAAATACCCAAACTAATTCCACGCCTAAATTCTGGAAGTTTTTCCCACATCAATTGTTTTGTAGGACACATCATGTGGAAGAGGCACAAAATGATCCAGGACTAACACCATGCTCAGTAATCCAAACCATACTGATGCCTTTTCCTGGTCTTAAAATCAAGAGGCAAACATGGTTAGAAGGGAAAAAGGGATTTTACCTTGGTATTTATTTGAAAGATCCTTGGGTGCACCACATCCAGGTCGAATGCACCTCCCTGCACACAGCAATGTTCACCCACCAAAGATCTGGTCTCACATTGTAGGTGTTACTAATTAGCAGATCTATCAAAGATTCCCCAAAAAGAGGCTCAAATGAGCCCCCCTCCCCAAGGAACCTTCCCCTGGATGGCTCTATCTTAGTTTACAAAATGTGTTCTGGAGAGGACCTTGGGGTGTGGGGCACACTGATCTCTAACTACGAAGCTTCTAAAATGTTCAGTCTCCCAGCTTGACAAACCAGTCCAAGAATGTAGGCAAAAAGCACCAAGAATACAGAAATTGTAAAAAGGTATAAGAGGGGTATAGAAGAAAAGACAAAACTCATCATGGTATTAATACACATTGATAACTCTGCCAGGACTGCCCAGTGAATAGCCACAGTGCACACAAGGAAGCCAAGGGACCTCGTCAAACTGGGAATCTCAACTGAGCAAGCTCAGCCTCTTGTTTCAACAGTCCTTTCCTGTGTCCATGTTTTTCACAGTAAGGAAATATTCACCCATCTGTAAAAATGACAGCTATGATTATAGCATTCCTCTGTCATGGCAAAAATTAGCAGTCCTTCTACAGTTTATTAGATAAGGACTGGTATATCTTCTGTTGTGAGCAAACATTTAGTGAGCTTACAACATATCAACTGCAGACTACTAAGAACAAGTAAAAAAACTACCCCTCAGAGACAAAAACCCTAAACAGCAAAACTAAGTGACTCCCACCAATTTACACTTTTAGAAATAATAGTATTTCTACACATGCATACATATAAAAAAAAAGTGAAGTTTATTGGGTAATGATGGCTTCTGGAAGAGATATGCAGACAAAGTACCTATTTGCCCCATGCAGCCAAAAGTAATAATGATTGAAACTTTATAAGAAACGTGGGAAATCACCTGTTTCAGAGCAAGAGAATGCAATGGCTGTAAGGGTGAAGATGCAGCTTTACCAGCTCTCCAAAGGCTGTCACAATCCTAAGAAATTGTGGGATAAAACTTCCCCTACTCTCTCCCTCCCCGCCCCAAAAAAAAGGATCTGCACAAGAATGGCCAGGAATTGCTATTTTATAGAATTGCTTTCAATAAACTTCCCTGAGTGCCCATCTCCTGATTTGTGATGCCCTGTGATTTACTGAAAGTGAAAATTCAAAATCACGCAGATCATAGCATTCAGAATTAGTGATTTCTATTACAGTTGTACTTATTATCTATTCAAGGGCTTCAGTGCCTTTTGTCCAAATTTTCACAACTTCAGATAAAACTCTAAAAGAACAAATAAAGGTGAGATGAATAGGAAGATACAGCCCTAATCTGAATGAGTATTTATCAGCTTTGCTCATCACTTGACCCTCTTTTGTCAGACAGAAGTTAATAGCCTTTAAGGATAATTATTAGGGATTTAAAGGGAGACATAGTAGTGAGTTTAGAGATTTGTACAGAGCTTCCTCTCACCTTGAGGAGATGTGAGAGAAACTGATGGTGTGATCTGCTAAGCCATGGGGACTGAATGCTGACAAAACCAGGAGAGGACACCAAGTTGCTAAAACAATTCTACTTTATTTCCTCTGTGCTCAGGAGGACGCCAAGCTGTTAGAATACAGATATACAGATCTGTAACACAGGCAGCTCACTATAAACTGTCTCTGTTCCTGGAATAAGTGCACCAGGCCGCAAACATGAACAAGTTAAAAGAGGTAGGTTTGTCATTGCATTAAACAGCTTGGATATTCACAGCATCTCACCTTGGGGGAGATGGAAGAGCCATTGACACTGGAAGAGATCACTCAGTACATGTTCTTGTAACAGGAGAACATACCTTTGAAGAACAGTTGTGAAACCTGACATGCACATGTGGGGCTGCACACAAAAAGACATTTTATTTGTATTTCATACAAAATATATTTTAACCCAAATTATTTACCTAGTTCAGTAGGGACATGTACTCAACTATTATTTTGATTAAAGAAGTAATGAGGTGACTTAGAACTGAAAAGCATTCATTTAAAATGACGCAGTTTGATTTTGGTAACATTTTTAAACACACAGGTTGGACAAATGCAAATGTAAGCTGCCACCAAGCACATCCCAGGAACCATATCTGCCAAGTCTCATGTGCTAAACATGAAATTCATTCTTTTGGCCTCATCTCATGCTCTCCTGCTGCAAGAGCTTATGCATTTACTGCATGGTGCTGCTTCCTCTCTCCAAATCCACAACCTAATATGCTGCACAGCACTACAGGATGATCAGCCAAGCTCATCCAGAGGGACTTGGATGGCAGTGGGGAAGTGACCAAGCAAGTCATGGGGCTGAAAAAGCGTGGGCCCTGCCTGGGCTGGGCTGTCTCTGTCATGGAAGGAACACCCATCTCCCTCACTCACACAGCTCACATGTTGGGATGCCAATAAACCGAGAGGACTGGAGCATGTAGGAGGGATTGACATGTGGAAAATCAAATATGGGGGGGAAACACTTCTTTTATGATGCACAAAACCCATTGGTGTGGTCAACAGATGGAATGTAGCCAGATGCTCATTACAGCAATGCTATTGACATTGCTACAATTAAGGTAAGAGTCACTGTTTCCACTGTAAACTCCTGTTTGCAAGACCTTATAAATTGGCCGTAAAACTTCACTTCAGGCAGAACCTTAACACACAAGGTCTCAGCATTAAAGTATGTTTCACATATATTAAAAAAATGGTGTGCCTTTCAGATTACATGGTAGCTCAAAACAGGTTTCCCATTCTTGTTCTAGTATTCTCTGTGCTCCTTGCACTCAGAAAAACCTTTGTGTCTACTGTGTAGAATGACGGAATTTTCCATTCTAATTACAATTTACCATAGTTGGGAGCAGTTCCATTTCTTATTTTACTATCACATTAATAAGCTCGGTCATTAGCATTGGAAAACTGGTTACCATCTTTTGAAACAGTATTTGTAATTCACAACACCTCCTATATATTCATTTAACATAATCAAAAGGATGTATTATAGTTTTTTAGTCTATTTTCCTCACATAAACACTCTCCCCCAGTGTAAAAAAAAAAACAAAACACCCAGCTAGTTAATACAGTATGTTATCCTTTGTCCCTGAAGTAAGAGGGGAAAAATTTCCTTGGATTTCAACAGGAGCAGATCCAAGCTTTCAAAATACATGGGTGCATAACACTATAATTACTTCTTATTTATGGAGTGCTGACAGTAGGCTCAGTGTTGTGCAAACAAAAGAAGACATGGTCCCTGCCCCTTGGGGCTTGCAATCTGAAAACACAACAATTGAGGCACATAAAACATCAAGTGGTGATACGGTCCACAGTGGAACACTGACGTGTTTGTTTTCCCATAAATAAATCGCTTTTTAGGGGTGGAGAGAAAAGGGGCAGATAGTTGTCTTCAGTTTGCTCTTTGAGAGAGGATTTGAAAGAATTCCTATTCCTAGCACTCCATCTTCCAAATCTCCCACCAAATACAACTCTGAGAAAAACAGTATATATAATATGTACTTACTAGACATTATTACAGAAAAAAAATTAATTTTGTACTCCCTTTAGAATGCTACTGTATATTTGCACTGAAGAGCACACATCATGCTATTTCTGCACAGAATGCAACTGCATTTACACACACACACACAGACAACTGCACAGCTCACCACAGCTGGGACTTTGACCAGAGAAGGGACCTCCAGCAGGGCAGGATTCTGCACTTATCAGCAGAGATTTTGTGCTTGGCAAACTTGGACTGAGATGCACAAACCCAGCACAATTTATCTTTAAAGAACAACTGAGGGCAGGTTTTCTAAAGCTCAGGAGTGGCACTGGTCTCACTGCTCCAAGACAGGGGCCATCTCAGCATCCCTCCAGAAGACAGAGAACATTTCATTCCATCCCCTCCAAGGCACATTCCAGTGATCTTCCCAGCAGACACAGAGTCAGGCTCACCCTAAGCTACAGAGCAGGTTCTGGGTTTAGAACCATGGTTTTAAACTTAATTATACCAGCTGTAATTCAAACATTAGTGAAAGGCCAACCACTTCTTTCTCCTGGTTTTGCCTCCTCTGGCCAGAGACAGCTATACCATGGGCCCTGTGTGCCTTCCCATGGCCAAATTAAGCGAGGAAAAATGTTGAAAACAGGAAGACATTTTGGCACATGCAACACAATCCCAACTAAAGTGCTGATGTTAATGCTCCTGAAGCACTCCCCAGTTGTGTATATGACAAAATCCAGTCAAAACTTAGAGCAAGATCCTGCAGTTTGTAGGCTCCACAGTGCAAGTGCCTGAGACTACAGCTTTGCATTCTTCACATAAACTTCTTATGACCTGTGGCTTATGGCTGGATACAGTTTTTAAATTAATCCAGCCTTGGTTATTTATCACACTGGGTCAGTGACAAGTTTTTAAAGAACTATTCATTAAATAAACCTTTACACTGTTAACTTAATAGAATGTAATGTCTTCACAGAATTACAGGGAGGTGGTTTTGTTGTTTTGTTGTGGGTTTGTTTTTTTTTAAGATCAAGGCCTAAAATTTGACCTATCCTATAAGTGATCCTCCTTTCCATGTATTTATTTTTTCTACCCTGCTTGTCACTGGTGAAACCAAACTGATGAAAGGCAAGCAACATGAGTAACAAAAGAACCAAATTAATGTCTAGGGAATACGATAAGAAACTATGCATAAGAAATAACAACAACAGAACAATACCAAATAATGTGCAAGGTTACTTGTTTATTGAAATGATCCCCCAAGGGGAATCCTGGGGCTTGGAAAATGTGCACATTGTGACTGAAGGGAGGGATGTTGGTGGAGGGGAGATGACATCCCTGCCCATGGCAGAGGGACAATGACAAGACCTTTGAAGGTCCCTTCCAACCCAAACCATTCTACGATTCTGTGATAAAGAACCTATGGCAGAATAAGTCAAATCTGCAGGTTTTCTCATCCAAATAATGAAACAGTGCACTAAATAAACTTCAATGTAATTACAGCAGGGTTGAATATTTTAGAAGACACAGTGGAAAATCAAGGGGTAGAAAAGATGAAGCAGCATTTGATTTTTGGCAGCCCAACCACAGTGAAGTTGAATTTGTGCTGACTGCACTTTGCAAATAGAAACATGAAAGAAAATGTGAGCACCCTCCCTACATCCACACTATAACACAAGTCTCTGAGAGCTCTTCCTCTGCTATCCCCCAATATTATGATTAAACCCACTTATGCTACTTAAGACATCTCTGCACTGTTACTACATTCAGAGGCAATGAAGAGTGTTATTTACACACTGAGTGGAGGTGGATATAGATGGTCTCTAAAAATATAAACTGTCATGAGGGACATATTAAGGATAAAAAATGAGATTTAAGTCAACACAGATAAGACTCTATCCAGACTTAACTACAACCCATTCATAAAGAGGTATTTTCAAGCTAAGCACAGATTGATTTTTACCCTGAAATTATTACAGAATCCTTAAACAGCTTGAATAGCAAAGAAAGAATGGGGAAACACATGGTGAGATTGAAGATGCTTTGTTCCTTGTGAGCACATTTGCTGTGCTGTGTACACACTGCAATCCACAGCCAGGTACAGGAGCTACACGGGAATCCTGCCCTGTCCCTGCTGGCCACTGTCCCCTGCCAAACAGAACCTGCCTCCTCCTGCTCCTGGCACTGGTGTGCTGGGGATGAAGGTCACCACATTCCACTGACCTTCTATATTGTGATTCTTTTTTCCCCTTAAAAAATTTTGTCTCTGTTGCATTCCTTACAGACACTCCCCATTAGAACAGTTGGTTCATGCAATACACATAAATGACTTTAACACAAGCAGTGGGGAGAGATTCATTAGTAAGCAAACAATGACTAAATCAAACCACTTTAAAAGAAAACCACAACAACCATTCGGTCATTCTCTTGTAAGAACACATGAAATAATCTCATGCAAAATTCATGCCTACAGACTTGCCAAATACCATAAGTTGAGTGTGGGTTTCACACATCTAAGCAAAGCAATTTAACTGCAATTTTCAAGACTATTTTTAAACCTCTAACATCAGACTAAATTCTGTCATATTAAGATAAAAGAATCAGTAAATAAAAAAATCTGTGTAAACTGCATTTTTTTCCTAAAAGATTTTTTGTTTTTCGGAAGACCTATAAAATTTGGTGTTGTAATGAAGCACTTCTCAGTTTGCATCATCTCAGATGTCTTTTTCTTTTCCATGTTAGGGGATTGCCATGGCAAGCCAGGGAGTTTGCTGTGACTTCTATTGTTTTTATAGAGTTCTGCAGGACCAAGGCTTCAAAGTATAGGTCACCTTTTGAAATGTAAATCACAGCAGATCAATGCCTGTCACTTATTTATATATTTTTGGCTTGTTCAAGTTTCAAATCCTCTTTTCTACAATTGGAATGGCCCATTATGTAGAACTAATTCTATTTCCCTCTAATTTGACTTCACTCATTGTGTTGCTCACTTTTCCCCGAAAAGTCTGTACATATTTATGATTGTGACAAACAGAAAAGTTTTCTCTGTGTTTAAAATAATTGATATTTAAATCCAATCCCAGTTCAAGTGTAAGCATTTTTAATACATTTAAACTTAAAAAATATTTAATGCATTTCTACCTAAAGACATCTGTTGCCATGGATTAATCTACCAGTGAAAGAAATGTTTTATTAATGCCAACTGAAAAGCAATTGACTTAACTACCTGGAACAGGAGACAAAACTCTCTTACAGAACTCTCCTTTTTGCTCCTTGCTGGGGTTGGCTCAGTCACAGGGAAAGGAGGAATCTTATCTTTTCTTTGATAAAAGGCTATTGCAGATACCCTTCCGATATCCAGGAAATATCATGTCTAGTGAATAGGCACTTTGTTACTGAAGTTCAACTTCTGGTTAGAAATAATTTTTCAAGTGCTGTATGTAAGAAACGACAACTGAAATCTACCCAAAGAAAGACCAGTCTGAATGATTTACAGCTGGCAATGATAGCAAAAATCCATTTTTGTTATGCTGAATCAGTAAAGACATGACTGGGTTATTTTTTACTTGACTTTAAAGGATGGGTTATGTAGTTAAAATGCAAAGACCTCATGTTAGCAAACTGTTTAGAGGAACACCAATCGTAATCCAAACTCCTTGGACTACTTTTTGGGTTTTTTAGTAGCATCTTCTTAAACCAGCATGAACATGCAGCAACTTTGAACATTCCACTGGATGTCAGTGGACATAATTTTATAATTGCCTTCAGTTTGTTGGCTCTTCTGCTCAAAGTGGACATCCTGCCTTCCTATGCCCCCTCTCCCCGAGCCTCCCAGGCACAGACTGCAGCTCCCATCACTGACCTTTTTTGGCTTCAATATATGTTTGGCAGCCAGTGAGCTGGATAAACTCACTGATTCAACAAAGCCATCTTTTTATTTTTTTTGGTAAGGGTTAGTGTTCAGCCAGATCTGCAGGCTGTGCATGAGTACTGATAATGGCAAGAAGGTCCCAGGAGTCAGGGAAAGGGCAGGAGCATCCTTCACAGAAGCACCAGTACATTACAGCAGCTTTCACATTTTGTACTTCCCATGTGCACTGACCAGTCTCTCCTTTTTCATGCACAATTGCTGCCTTCTTAGAGGAATTTTTTGGTTTTTCATATCACATGGCTACAAAATACCAAATTAAGGCTAATTAGAATTTTTTTCTCTCCTATAAAATATCAAAGAAGTTTTCAAGTTTCTTTGATTTTTGTGTTATGAAGGTAGGAAAATGGACAAGGCAGGCTATTGATAAAGGAACATGAAGCTCTTCTTTAGGTAACAGATTCCAGTTAATAATAACTGCAAAATAACCACAGCCTAAGAGCTGGATAACACTGAATTAGTTACTATCATCTATGATCTGAGGTCTTAACAGACACTCAGTAGTACTATATAGCTGGCCAGTACAGTATTATTAGAAATCTAACGAGACAAATTGAGGCAGAGAAGACCAAATTCAGGGTTTTCAAATACAGAAAAGAGGTTCATTCACAGGTTTCTTCTGACTTCTCTAACAAATTCACATCCCAAAGTGTATTGGCACTCGTGGCGTCACCAGGAAGTTATGTGCAAGATTCCCTTCCCAGCAGCTCAGCCTCACACAGAAAAAGGGCATTTAATGATCTGTAGATATGCAAGATATACAGGTAAGAGTGATTCTTAAATTCCCTGTTCCTGACTGACTGCTGATGAACTAAAGTTTCTTTGATACAAGCCCCAAGTTCTCCTGCTGAGAAGACTCATTTAAATTTAACTTGTGATGCCAGCAAAGACTTTTCAGTCATATTTGGTACTTTATAATAACCTCTGAATCTTTGTTTCACCTTTGCTTGCATGAAAGGCAGATAGACAAATCCATAAAGTATTCTTAATTCTGTACTACCTGTCTATATGTGTCTATAAATTTCACTGACCTGAAGTATTGCTATATATATGCTCTGAGGTCTTGGTAAAATATCTCAGTCCAAACAAGCCAGATCTGAAATCAGCACTGCTTCAAGCGGGAATGTCACCTTAAGTAAAAACCTATTTATGCTACCATATAGTGGAAAATTTATACAAAATATTAATTTCTAAGTTTTACGTAAAATTTTGATTTATCCATGAAATCTGTCTGAATAGGACCAAGTGCCACAGACCTCCAGAGCTTTAATGAAGTTTGGCTCAGGAAACATTCATTGCCCTTTGTCCATCAATGAACATGCCTTTAAAAGTGACCTGAGCTGCCACTGGGTTGTGAAGCACCCAGACATGAGGATGGTTTATGTACACCTGCCTGTTCTCTGAGAACATGAACCAGCAGGATTTTTTTGGGGTATTACTCTCTGTGCACATGTGCACTATTCAAGAACATTCTCTGAGGAATTCCCTGGAGCTGCTTCCTACAGGTGGGCACGTCAGCTCTTCCCCTTGAGCTGCGCTGCTCCTTTCCTGCAGCACCACCTCAACCCCGCCCGTAAAAAATTGTCACTCCCAAGTAACATAATCCCAGCTGAAATTCACATGCAAGATGTAATCTCAGCAAGCCACTTGGAATCATCTGTGGAAGGCCTAAAAGCCTGCATTCTTCCAAGGGAAGGAATCAATATGATAACAGTGTCTCAGATGAATGTCTAATGTGCCCACATGAGAACCTGCCAGGAGAACACTCACTCACTCACAGGGTAAGATTAAACCACCTTTACAATCTGTCATTACAAGGAAGAGGGGTTCATTCATTTTCCAAAGCTCCTCTCAGACTCTCAGTTAAACCTTTCACTTTTGCATGTATGTATAGAAACTCAGAAACAAAATGCATTGAAAAAAGTAAAAAAAAGAAAATCCAATTTTGCTCACAAATTCCTGTTTAGTTTTGTCTCTAAAAATCTACTTCCCTTCATATCCTCCCTCCAGAACAAGTATATAAGGTTTAACCACTAAAACAAGATAGCAAGAACTCCATTTTCTTTAAATTGTGCCAGTTTTTCTTTTAAATTAACAAATACATATCTGAAAATACCAGTCACCTTTCTGCATTAACACAGATCATATGTCCAAATAATTATTGACAGTAATACAGAAAACATTGTATTTCCAAGACAAACTTCAAATCAGGAATCCAGTTATCAGCTTTTTTTTAAATTCAGGCTAGTTAAAGTTCCACATGAAGCAGCACAAACCAACTAAATAGCCAACCATATTTTTAATCATTAAAAAGCAAGTATTTCCAAGAAAATATATCCACAGCTCAATGTAACCAAAAATATTATTTCATGTGTTCTGTAATGAATTATTTATAATTTTGCATTAGAAAATCCTTTGCACTGACATTTTTCTCATTACTGTTCTTTAAAGGTAAAGAATTTATGCCTCAAAAACTACACTCAAAAATTACCTCCTGGGAAGCAGAGATTTCTACGTTGCCTCCCCACAGGAACAGGAGAGGGTTACCAGCTCAGAATTAAAGAAAGACAAGTCAGTGGCTAAAAAAAGGCTTTCTAGAGGAACTAAATATAAGCTAATTCTGACAGCTCTGCTAATCACTTGATAAATCATCTTCAGGAACAATATTAGGGCATATGACAGTAGTTTATCTTTGTAACATCTGTCATCCAGACGGGTACCCACCCACCCTTTAAACAAAGTATATATGAACCAAGACACTTCAAGCCACACCTCATTTTGGGTAAAACCAACAAAAGTTAAATAAAACTAACAGCGTGATTGAATAGTTTAGGAAGAAAACTAAAACATACTGACTCCAGCAAAAAATGCAAAGGAGACTTTTAAGTGAAGCAGAACATCAAGAAAATGACTGCCTGAGTTCGATTTGACCCTAAAGAGCAACACTTCCACAAAAAATGTGCTATTCTGAAGACAAGCTGAAAATGGTGACACACCTCATATGACAGCCAGCAACCTAACATATTCTTTTGTCAGAAGCAGCGTTATCATCATGATTTCACAATGAGTAAAGCAATACAGTGGCATAAAAAGGAGTTGGCTCGAATTCTCCCTGGTCAGACCAGATGTCTCTCTCATCCCATGCATCCTTTACAGCACTGTACACCCCTGGTGCTGTTTTACCATCACTTAAACAATACAGGCAGCATTTTTTGACTCCCTAGGAAGCTTCAAACTTTTCTCTTTATCTGTGACTCTTGTAGTCAGCACAGTGCAGACTGTAGCAGTGTTCCCTAGCATGCAGTTTGGAAATTTCCTACCAGGGCATGTGCTGCTTTAGGTCCATAAGCACAGAGCTCTACTTCCCCAGTAACAATCTTCCCCCCAAAACTATCTATGCCTTCTTCTAGCACAAAATACCAACCTCAGCTTCCACTCTGAGCCCAAGGCACACCTGTGTAATACCCTGCTTTTCTTAAGGGGTCAATCTACACCAGAACGTTCGACCACCACCACCAGAAGCAGCACAGCTTTGCAACGGGACGAACATCTCGGGACAACTTGTTTCTCTACTCTCACAAGATTTTGTCTCCATAAGGCATGAAAGCCTCAAAATCCTGCATTAAATTCTGCATTCATTATGGAATCACAGTTTGTGAGCACTGACCTTGAGAATTACCTAAATCACTGTTCCAGTAAGAAGACAGAAATTGGTAACTTGCTCGAAGAACAAACTGTTGTCCTTCACTCCACCTAGGGGGAATTTTTTTTGTGGTCATTATTTTAGGCAGTACAAAAAAGCACACAGCAAGCATCTTTCCTTGCTCCAAGAAACACACTGAAATATCAGCTCCATTTCATTGAGATTGATCCTATGGGAATAGTGCAGTTACCCATGGCAGAGGCTACCTGGGGAAGTCGGCTCCAGGTAATAATTACAGATGTCTCACTTATTCCAACAAAATAGGGACTTGCTCACAGTCTGTGCAGCTGTATCAATTCCTAATGATAAAATCCAGCAGGATGCTTT
This sequence comes from Rhipidura dahli, assembly GCA_013399225.1. Taxonomy (NCBI): domain Eukaryota; kingdom Metazoa; phylum Chordata; class Aves; order Passeriformes; family Rhipiduridae; genus Rhipidura; species Rhipidura dahli. The sequence continues at coordinate 1,101,982 of VXAC01001091.1, forward strand.
TTCTAAACTCTAAAATCAACAGTGTATCACTTTCCTCTAAGGATCCCTGCTATAAATGATCCATGATGCATAAGGTTTCTTGCATTCTGACGCACATCTGCTTCTAAGTTTGTTCTCAGTCACTCCTCCATACTGTGCTCTTTGTTAAATCATCAAAAATCCCTGATTTGTGTTTCAAAGGAAGCACCATACTGCTTAAAAATTATGCTAAAAGATGAACATCATAGATGATCCTGCTAGCATGAACATATGCCTTTTTGATTCCATGGACTTCTATTTCCATAGTTTAAGTCACAAATATTTTTGACCAGGGAAAAAGCAAATAGAGGGAAAGCAAATGAATGTGATATCAATGCTACTGAGAAGAATTTTTTTTTTAAAAAAGCACCACTATTATTTACAGCTTGGAAAATAAAAACCAGAGACCAACGGAGGTGTCAGTTTTTTAATTCACAGTATGACAAAATGATTACCAGGTGTCAATCCAACTATGCAGTTTGATGGGCTGGAATCAGAAATCAGGTGGGAATTTTTGCAAACTGTTTTCAGAAATTGAGATGGATTACTTTATGCCCATGAAGTGAAGTCCCACCAGAAAATGCTACCCAGCCATACATGCAACAGGGACTTGAAAACAGAGCCTTTCAAGACTGGCATCACACCTAGGAGCAAAGCAGGGCCATGGGCCTAAACTGGGTGGCAAAGTTGCATACACAGAACTTCAAAATGGAATTACAACCTTAAATTCTAAGGCTGACTCAACTTTGGAAACAGAAAAAAACCCAGATATTTCTTAAAACAAGGTGTGAATTCTATCAGTAATAATGTGATATGCTTTTTACACTAAGGTATGCAAACAAAATAATGGGATTTTTTACTCACTTGGATAAAAATACAATGCAATTAAAAAACTTGAGACCTGCTTTCCACCATACAATGGATTTAGGTACTCGACCTGCAATCTCCTTTCAAGAACTTTAATTATTGCTATTATATAATTAAATTACAAACTTGAAAGAGATTTTTTTTTATTATTGAAGAAGATCCAAACTAATTCAAATTTCATTTTTGTTTAAGAAAACAAAAAGGGGCACTTGCTCCATCTTAGCCCCCGACCTGGTAAATAAATAAATAAATAGTATTTTTATGTTTATGGCAAGTTGCCAATGCTTAAATTGGCCTCCTTGAGAGGCTGATAGAGCTGTTTAGTCACTACCACTTTGTTTGAAAAACTGAATGAAAACCAGGGAGGCTAAAAATGTCTTGGTTTACATTCACTAATACATAAGAGAAAAGAGGAGTTATAATGGATACAGTGAGTGTAGCTATGCCTAAATACTTTAGAGTCTGTCTTCTTACAAATAATGTAGAGGGGAAAAAAAGAGTCTGAAAAATCTCTTTGCAAACAGGGATGTTCTAACTGCTTTTCATGAGGCTAATTGTTTGGAAGTGACACTGAAGCATCTCAAAAATGAACTACAGTCTTATTAAAATTTTAAAGGATTTAAAATAAAGCATAATTTCTTTATGCCTTCTAAATTAATTGTAAATTCTTTGCTTTCCTATAATGGCCTCACAGTTTTTCACCAAACACCTCAGGATTTTCCCCCTATGGGGGCTCTAGTTCATCTTTTCATTCCCCTTAAAGCCTCTGCATTTTTTAAAGTTGTTTAAAGATAACAGGCTCTGGGAGCCCCAGAAAGGAGCAGAAGGAAGAGCCTAAAGTAGGATGCTTGCTTCAGATTTGTTGTTTACTCTGTGCAGCTACTCACATTCCTGAGTGTACTGCAAATTTAAAACACCAAAAAGTTATATATTTCTTATTTTGATTGCAATAAAAAAATTAGAAACAGATCATCCTGGAGAAAAACTAAACCCTAATGAAAACAATTTGGTTTTTTGTTTGGTTTTTTAGACTCTGACTGCAACTGAATATAAAGTTTTGTTATTTTGAAAATGCTTTGATGTGTTGAATTAAAGCTGAAACACAGCTTCAAACCTGGTCTAGAGATGAACTGAAAAATTTACTAGTTCAATGTCATGGCAAGAAAATTTGGCAATAATACATACTTTTTAAAGTCATTAAAAAGCTGAGAATTAGTTTATCACCTGTTGCATTGTTTGGAAATACACCTTACCAGACCCATTTATTCTTAATGCAATTTAAAGGACATCCAGTGGGTTTAAGCAGACATTAGAAGCATTTTTAAAAGAAAGCCATTCATCATTGTACAGAATCAAAAATCAAATGAGATCAGAAGAAACCAGATCTGACCATTTCTTTAGGTCTACTTACATCCTAAAAGTCTTCATCTGCCAGTCTATCTGCCACAGCACTTGGGGTCATATCACCAAGAGATTATTTGTCCACTCTACTTTCAAGCATTTAAAATTAAGAGACAGAAAGTTTCCTGTAAATTTTCATGTTCTTTATCTTCATTAGTATTTTACATCAGTAAGGCTCACTTCCCATTGTGGGGAACACAGAAGCAAACTTGCTATAAGTAATTGTTAATTACAAGTATCACAAAGTACAAAATGGCCTGTGAAAGAAGCCTCCTTGGCAGCAACTCTGAAAACTGAACCAAGGCATTTGAGAATTAATCTGCTGCTGAATGTGGTCTTACAAGAGCAGCTTTGGAAATGAAGATAAAAGAAACTACTGGTGGCCAACCACACTCATCACTTCATATACCAAAAAAAAAACCTCAAAAAACATCACCAATAAGTCATCAAAAAGACAAATTATAATCATAAGGAATGACATGAAAAAATTCTACAGAACTACTAGCAAGAGTCAGATGAAGTCCTCTTATTCTGTGCCTTTTATTTTACAGTGACGGGGTGTATTTTGTCTCAAGAAGCAGAGCTTCATGAAGAAAAATTTCTTTTGATTTACATGACTTGTAAGATTTTAATTTAAATTAAGTACAAAGCTCAATTTCAGCATCCCTTATTAGCAGCCACGTTACAAACACCAGCAAATTGGGAGGTAAAGCTGCTTTAGCAGCGATGCTTATCTGACTTCAACACGTCTTTCTTCATGTTTCAATCAAAGAACAGCTGCTGTCATCCTCCTGAGAAAACAGTGACAGCAGAACATGGAGCCAGCCTTAAAACCTGCTAACACAGGAGCCTTGTTGTGGAAATAACTCATCTGCCCTTAAACTTCCCACACAGCAAAGCTCGTGGCTGAGGGGAAAGCATGGAGGTAGCTGGAACATTCTTTCAAAGCCTTGTGCTCCCTTTTCCAGAAGGGTGGCTGGGAGCCAAGACCTTGTTCTCCAGCTGATGCACCTTGATCTCCAGATAACCACAGGGATGGTCTGTCAGCAGCCAGCCTGTCAGAACAATCACAAACTACTCAATCCATCAGTGCCCCATTGAAAACCTCTAAGACAAAGCCTGGTGTGTCTTAACATTGATAATAATATTAACAATTTTTTAAAAAATAAACTATTGTTTTCTACCTTTAAACTGCGATTTGGTGTTTCTTTGTTTTGATTGACAACAGTTTTGTGCATTTTGGGGTTTTTTCAATAGGTGTAGAAATTAATTCTATTGTTCAGTGACTTATTTGGAGAAACATGTCCCTTTAGGAAGAAGATTTAAAAAATAGTAGTTTCAGTAAAAACAGTGTTCTAGATGAAATGGAGTAGTGAAAAGAAATCACTTTAATCGTAGGACAGTGCCTCGAGACATCATGTCCATGAGAGAAAGGAGGGAAATTCTTGGACTTGCTACCTTAAACAAGGATCATCTGTAGTTTTTTTATTTGGTGTAGATGAGAAGAAAGTGAAAGTTTCATAAACGTAACACTTCAATTGATCTAATTTTATTCAGTTTTTATATGAATGAGATCTGTGTACTCTTTAAAACATAGCCACACATTTTCTTTAATACATGCAAAATATTAAAGTCCTCAAAAGTTATATAAAATTTACAACTAGGGGATGAATAAATTTTAGGAGGCCTAGTACCATTCTCCTCTCAAAGGAAGACAGGGAAAATGAAAAGTGAAAATCCTTCTAGGATTTCACATCATTCCTACAGCTTCCAGGAAATAACTGCTAATACATAAAATCTCAGAAGATTTAAACAACAAACCACAAGGACCAACAAATCGACCTCCAACCTAAAATAACTTTTACTGCATATTGACCTTCCTCGTACAGTTGTTCCTTTGCCTTGACAAACAAAACAGAACATTAAGCACACTGCATACTGTACCTTTGTTAACACGAGGAATTCCCATGAAGAAACGTGTGTGAGGAGCACCTCAGGCCTGGATGTGCTCACTTTGCCAGATGCTAACCACCCTGGTAAGTAAAGCTTCCTGCCAAAATGAACAACCCCATCCTTTGGGAGGGAGCTCTGGCACGCTCTGCCTCATCACCCCGGCCCTCACACCACACAGGCAGCCAAAGGGACATTCAGGAGCACCCATCCCAGGTTCTGCCTCACCCCTGCAGCAGCAGCAGCTGGGGCATTGCTGCTGAGTGTGTCCTTTATAAGCCCTTCCTTCTCCCCCTGCCTCACAGAGGATGCTACTGGTCAAGCTGGTCTCCCAAAATAATAAACACTGCTTGACTACGCCTGCGGGAAAGCTGCAACCCGTACAGCTCAAAATGCAAATGGAACGGGATGGGCAAATGCCAGATGGATTTGCATTCATGTGGGCTCAGCTCAGGTATGAGTGATTGGAATGATGGACTCTGAAAGCTTCCAGTCACTCTGTGTAAATAAAAATGAATTAAAAAAAAAATAAAATTGGCACCGCTGCCCAGTGGAAGGAGAGTCAAGCCAAGTGGCCAAAGGAATTTAGATCTGGAGTTCTTTGAATGTGTCAGGATAATCACAAAAATAGTCCATTAAAAATATATCTTAATCACTAAAGAAAGAGCCATGATATGCATTCTTTCAACCTCAAATGTTGATATATTTATTTTTTCAACAAATGTCAAATTTTCAAGCTTTCAGAAAATAAAATATGAGGAAATTGTTAATCTAATTAGTACGATATATTTACAACTTGGGCTTAGAGTGTGCTCGCTAATATAAAAGTAAGCCAACAAAACATAGCATATATGTGCAGGCAATTAATGAGTTTTCTTTGAAGTTATTGTAAATAAGAAGCAAATACAAACATGCCCTTTTATAACCAGTAAGAAGTGCCAGAAGGCATCTCATAATTTCTGAATTATTGTTTTAAATAAGCAGATTGACCAGTTGATTAATTCCCAACGATGACACTGCAGGTATCTTGGGGTTTTTTTAGCTCAATGGCCATATTGTAATTTATTGAGTGCTAGATAACCTACCAGATTCCTACCTGGAAACTCAATAAACAGCACTGTCCTAACCACAAAACCAAAATAGCTGAGTTTATACTTTTAAGACTTCTGCACAACAAGCTGCCTTTTTACTAAGTGGCAAACCCTTGGGAAAACACTACTGACCTGATCTGGAATCTGGTAGAGCTGATTTCTGCCCAGCCATAAAGACAGCTTAAATCTGGTGAATCAAACCCTCTCACAGTTTTTTAGCATTGGGAATTCTTTGATGGTGTATGGGCATGTTGGTCATGTTCTTTACCATGATACAGCTCTTACACCACAGTAATGCAAATATTGCACAACTCTAAGGAAATCAGAAGAAAAGGGAAATTTAGCAGATGTCAAGTGGCAAAAAAGCAGCAATCAAAAGAGTATAGAAGTACTTCTGTAAGCATAAGATCCCTTCATCTGCTGTCAATGAAAGTTTGGAAAAACAACATTATAATAAATGTAAATGTACATGTCATAGTAATTTAAGGAAATCAATATATTTCAACTACAGAAGGGAAATTGTGTGCGCCAAACATACTGATGCCTAACTTACATTTGATTCATTTTTTCCAATTTGCGTGTGTGCACTGGGCTTTGTGTTCAGAAAAGGGGACAAAAAAGGATTTGGACACGCAAGCCTTGGTGCACATCATCATACTGCATTCCAGTTTCCTGTTCAGATTTTTTTATGACATGTTAATTTTGTTTTCAAATCAAATTCTTTCTGCTAAATCTGTAAAGCTTTTGATTACTGACTCTAAGCACAGAGATTTCACATCGTAAAGTTATTTAAACCATGTGCACACCCTACAGATCAATAAGTGCCAAATTCTTCTATTGTTTCCAAATTTTTGTCCTGTTTTGGATATCATACAAGCTGTCCTATACAATACAACACTGTCTCTGCCAGAAATTGCTAAAGTGAGAACAAGCGTTCAAGACTGACTTCAGCAGTTGCCTTGGAAATTGGCAATAAGGATCCAAAATTCTTTCTCTACCACACACCCAAAGTCTTGAGCCATTCCTGATTTCATAGGAGTAAATCTGTGCACTCTCTATTTCCAGAGTCCTTCTAAAATCTCTTCTTTGTGTTCTACAGTAAAATGGACAAACAGAAATTAGGATGCATCTGCTTGTTTGGAGGGAGAACAGCAGGATGGATTCCATGACTAAACTACATTTGGAATGGACTCGAAAGTCTGCCAAGCAGCAGCCCTTGCCTGTAGAGTGGAGAGACCAGCAGAGAAGGCAGCTGCCAGAGAAGGCCCTGGCCCTTAGAAATGAAAAGCACAGTGTCAGTGATGCTCCATCCACACTCAGGGAAAAAGCAATTGCCCTTCTCTTCGATATAACTTCCTACACTTTTCCTGATTACTCCTTAGCACCTGAAAATTATTTTTGAAATTCTGTGAAGACTTTTCAAACTCTTTATTCTGCCTCTCACCGTGTGGAAAACAGAAGGCAGGGTATTATTAACCTTGAAAAGTTGGGGGGGTTAATTCAAAAACTCATTAAGTAATAAAAGTGAATCTCTAATCTTACTGTATGTTGTATTTTATGTTCTATATCTAACTGCATCGTACATGTGTATCTCTAAATCCATTATATATGTCAGAATTGTCCATCCATTAATGGACAATACTTAATAAAAAAAACAAATTCAAAACCCAAATGCAGCCTGATATCTTATTGGATTTGGGTATCTGACAAGAAGAAAAATCAGATGTTTTTTCCAGTATAGTTTCAGTTAGATGTGGAGAACAAATGAACAATTTTTTTGTCTTTTCTGAGAGAGTAGAGCTTTTGCGAGAACAGACAAAAAGCCACAAAGAAAGACGAAAAGTTCTCACTGCTCATGTGATACTGGTAGCTCACAAAAGCAAAGAAAACTATCTGAAACAATAATATCAATTACAATACAATTGGTTCAATAGTCAGTTGTAGTTTTTTTAACTTAAAATTTGATCTTTTCTTCAGCTACTTTTTTTTTCTATGTTCTGTTCTGTATGGGATTGAAGATAATTTAACTCACTGTGCCAATTATAAGCGTATTTCTTACTGCCTACATAGTTTTTGTTGTGCTTTATTGTAGTAACATAATCAGTATAAATTGTCTAACTCAGCTGTCACCCTTTCAGAAGATTCTTCTTTGGGCTGGCAAGATGATGTGTATGCTACACCTCCATCCATGCTAAATCCCAGGCAGTGTTTTTGAATTAAAACTTGTGCACAGTGACTCACTCAGAGCAGCAGACAGTTTATATGTGTTAGTTATCACCTTCAGTGATGAATAAAACAACTGTTTTCTATTCTGAAAGTCAGTTTTCTGCAGGGGCTTTCACATTCATAGCCTGAAGTAATCATCAAAACAAAAGCTGCTTTAGCACTACACAGACCAAACAAAGGCAGGAGGAAAACCTCCTCCTCCTCCTCCTTTGTGTTCTAGACCCCACCTCCCTCTCCTTTTCTGATTTGAGGTTTCATCTGTGCATTGTTCATTTTACAGACCTGCAAAAGTAAATTGCAAATTATGGTAATTTGACTATTTGGGGAATCTAACCAAATTAATTAAAACAAAATATTAGAAAAGTTAAATTATGAAATAAGGAAACAGAAACAATAGGTAGATTATCTATTTTACATATATTTCCTCAAATTAACAACTGACTGATAATGAGGTTGCAATAGCCATGTTTTAATTGGGAGAAAATGAGTTTGATCTGGGGTAGGAATGCAGATTATGAAGTATAACAAAGACACTGTAAATAAATTGTATTTTCAAGTGAGATTATCCAAAGGTAAGGGGGAAAGAACATGAGAAAAGGAAAATAAGAGACAATGGAAACAAAAAGACTTCAAAAGAATGATGGGGAAAATGCACCAACGAAAAACTTGAAGAGTCGAAAAAAATAAATTATGAGTATTTTTCTATTTCTCAGTCCTTTGCTGTTCTCCCCATATCCTAATTATACCCCTAATGCTCTCAGCACACAATTTACCTGCCCCTTTCATTGGACATAACCCAAACAACCTGTTTTGCCATTCACCTTTTCACTTCATCTCAGAACTTCAATCCTGCCAAAACAAACTACGCCCTGCCCTAGTGCTAAAACTAACCCAGGTCTCCAGCTCCTTCCCACATCCCCCTGCTGAAAACACACTCAGTACTGCAGGTCTGGCTCTTAATCACATACAACAATCACTGGTTTGGAGAAGGGTCTTCTTCTCAGTCTGCAATCCCAAAAGGCCAATTCCCAACTTCACAACCAATCTCTTCCTTCCCACTCCCATCTCATCAAGCCACGAGCAGTGGGAATGACAAAGCAGAACAAAAAAGCCAGCACGTGATTTGGCCAAAATTGCTAAGTCTTGACCCAAGCACGACTGTATAGATTTTTGATAAAGTTTCAGTTCCTTTACAAGAATGGGAAACCAAAAAGAAGCCATTATTCTACAAGGCAGGAAGAATATTTTCTGCTACCTCATCTTGTTTCTCGTCAGTTCCTGGGGACAGCAGGGTCTTCCTGCAGTAATTTTGATTCAAGGACCACTACCTTATACAAGCTGTAGTGTTGTCACAGGAACTGAAACAGAATTTAGTAATTTCACAGAATCCACACAATTCTTCAGGACATTAACTAACACTAAGTTTTAAAAGACCATCTACTACCAGAAACTCCATCTTACGTTACTCATGTGGTGGCCTGAGGGACTAAACTAGCAAAACAAACCTAAAAGCCAAACACTAAAACCAAGCAAAAAAAAAACCCCCAACCTATAAAGGGGAACAAAATTTTTAAAAATTAAAATGCAGATTTAATACCATACTGTAATACAAATTTGAACACATCCCATATAAAAACAGCACTGGTTGTAACAAGACACTGGGATACTTTTGCATTATCCCACTTCCTGTTAGTGGTTCAAAATTTACCCCCCTCCCAGTTTTCATTCAGTATTTCAAAGCAGCATCTGGGTGAAATATGCTTTACATAGAGTGATTTATTTATTGCCTGCAACAATACTTGGCAACAGGAATATGCATGAAACAACCCCAGACAACGCTTGCAAAGACACTGAGAAAAGCAAGCTCTTGTAGAAGTTGCAGTTGGTTTCTGAGCAGGCGGGCAGGCAGCAACACGCACTTTGAATGACACGTCTAAGTTTCAACAGCAGCTTGCAGGAAACATTTACATCTGAAAAATCCCTACTTTGACCTCTTTTTCCCCCCCACCCCAGTTTGCTTGCTGGCAGATAGGAGTACATGACAAATGAACCTAATTGAAGCGGGCTGGATGCCAGACTGCCTGTTAAAAAGGAGCACCTGATCGTGCTTTAGGTGAGAGGTCAGTGACACTGAACACCGGCAGGTGTAATAACAACCGCAGGCTTTCTGCGAAGGAAATGCAAACAAGAATCCAGCCCCGGGACATTGGGGATATTGGGGACATGCTCAGGGCCCGGGTGAGGGGCAGCCAGGGCTGCACTCAGGGTGGGTGATGCTTTGTCAAAGCTGCGTCGTGAGCAGCGCGCCATGAAAGATGGAGTGTCGGGCTAAGGCATAAAGCAACATAAAACTGGGCACGGAAGGAGAAAGCAGGTTTTCTACTATTAAAAAAGCCCCCAAAGACGCAGAATAAATCATTCTGATTCTCAGCACCTGCTTCTACCTCACCACAAAGCCTTTATCTGTCATCCTTTAAAAGCCATGCTGTTGGAACTGCCTAACCATCAGGCTTGGAAACATTTGACAAGAGACTAATTTGTTCTTGCAAACTCTGCACACTCTACCCACCACTGCTGGGAAGAACATAGGAAAACAATACGGGAAGAACGTAGGAAAACAATACATAAATAACATTTTAAACCGGTGTTATTCCATCTTATTAAATTACATTAATTTGTCGAACACCTTTCCCGCAGATTTGGAGGTTTTATATTCCAACTATTGCTTTTGATCTAAGGAAAAGATATCTACTGATAAACAGTATTTTCCTTATACTGAAGCTTGCTAAAATTGCATTATAATACCAACAGCAAAGCACACAATTTGGACCAACCACAGTGCAGTCTTCCAACAAAGCCAACAACCAGTGCAGCTTTCATAGATTTGGGAGCTTTATTTTCCAGAATACCACATCCACACTTTTTTTTGGAATATTTGCATCTTTTTTGATTCTACATTTATTTATTCCATGTTGGCTTAGAATCTGGCAACGGGTCCCTGTCTGTTTCAAAAATTCCATCATGATCTTAAAAGAATCTAGAGTTCCTGGGCAACAGGATAAATATTTTAATTAGTGTTTGCAGGACCCTAGTAAAAGCCATCTGTGTCATATGTATACCTACATTTGATCTCACACAATAAAATTATGAAAAGAATATACTGGAATTAGCAATGATGATCTGTGGTAGATCCTGCTGGGTGAGACTGATGGTTTGATTACCTTTCACATAAAAATATTTGTGCTAAAATTCATTTTAAATAATTTTTTTCTTAAGATTATGTTCCATCATGCAACTCCAGTTTTACCTACTAAAAAGACTCATTGATAAGATTTTTCTATCATACTCAGAGGAGAATAGAGCAAATGTGTGTTATATTTAGATTTTGGTCATTGCATTCTGATTGATACTGCAAAGAGTCAAAATCAGGAAAATGAGAACAGCATAGCTGACATGCTCTCCAAAAGTTCTGGTGTGAAATATTGTCCTCAAAAAGTCAGCAGGACGACGACAGAGTTTACTGACATCAATGTGCTGCTGCACTGTGAATTCTCCAGGATGGTGGAAGCTTCATGTGCTACATTCTTCCTCTTCAACAAACATGTATTTGGCACTTAATAAATAAAATATGATGAAATCATGAGAAAATAAAGATTTCTAAACCCAGTATTATAGTTTCAGAAAAAAAAAAAAAAAGAATTGGAACACCCACTGTCATTACTTCTGAAGTATAAACAGTCTGTGGCTCTCAGATCTTCCAGCTGGCCAAGTCTGTTTCTGAGCAGCTTTTATGTCTAAAACCATGTACCACCACAGCCTGCAGGGCTGTTGCACCATACTCCAAATTCATGGTGCAGTTGAGTATTAATGAATTTTTCCAAATATAGAAAGCACACACAAATGAAAAATATGCAACCACTTACATGTGGAAAGAGGTTTTTTTTTTCTGAAAATAAAAATGCAGTTTCGTAAGGTGCTTAGCAATTCTTCCTTCAGAGAAGTTCATATTCTAAGACAATTTAGTAGCCCTTACATGCATCAGATCCCATAAAACCACGAATCTGAATACACAAAGACAGCATTTGAAATATTTCTAACGTCAGTTATTAGCTGAAGTTTGCTTTATGGGTGCTAAGCAGATACTCAGCTTTGTCCCTCCACCCATTTAAGGGAGAATGTACTTATGTGTTAATCACCTGCTGGGTGGTGGTGGGGAATCTACCCTTTGATCAAAGGGAGACATACTGGTTTTACTTTACATCCTGTCTCTCTCACTCTCAACTGGCCCATAGCTGGAGGGATTCATTTCAGGATTTTTCTTTATTCCAAGTATTCTGTTACTTGCTGCATACCACCACTCAGGACATCAGGGCTAAAACCAAACACTCTTTGTGGTACCCCCATATGACAGGCTTCAAAATGGAAACAATATTTGAGGTAAACCTGTAAGATCAGGTTTGCTGAAACCCTGCAACGCACGAAGCTTTTGAACACTTCAGCACCAGATCAAAGTTTGACAGACAGACTCAAGGAGAGAATCAGCACATTTAAACCTATCAGTCCTCAAGGAAAAACAGAGCACGTTGGTAAAAGTAGAGATGACAGTGTTCATTTTGCCTTGGTGCTAACAGCAGTCAAATAAAGCCAGAGAGCTCATGGTTTTTTCTCTGTACTGTGTCTTTTCTCTGTAACTAAGGCAGGGGTTTCTCACTCAGCTTGTTTAAAGTATATTTCTGGAGATACACTGCTTTCAAGAGGGAAAGAAAAGGTTCTGATTTTCTTCAGACTTTTATAATGAAGGATCATTTCCAGATAAAACTTTTTGAACCTCCTTCAAGCAATAAGGCTGTACCTGTGGAGGATTCACATACAACCTCAGTTGTTTTCATAGTAACACCTCTCTTTCCCACAAAACCAAAAGCAAAGGTATCCTAAGACACTGCAATTTTTGAACAAGTTGTCTTCACTTCTTCTAATCAAAAATTAGAAAACTTACTAAGTAAAAGAGATAACTAAAAAAAAAAAAAAGGAATTAGCTCTCTGCAAATGAGCTCTTTTCTCACTCGCAATCAGTTGCAGCTTTTATGGTTGCCAGGTTCAATTCTAAGAACTATTAATACTAGCAAATATTTTTGAGGATTATTAATTTTCCTTAAAACAAAGAGTTATCCTAGTTCTAAATATGCTTCCATCTGTTAATTACACAGTGGAAATAGATTATAAGCCTCAAGGTAAAGAGATTTGCAACACTGGAACAGTGAAATAGCCCATGTCAATTATAAAACAGTTAACAATACAACAGCTTCTTATTAAAGTTTCTGCCACTGACTGTGGAAATTAGGCAAACTCACAAATGAAGAGTAAGAGGTCTTAGAAGATGAATTGTGTAATAGATAGATTAAAAGCTGAATGTGGTTTGGTCCAGAAATCTGGCGAAGAAAAGGAGTTAGAAAATTTCAAGCCGTTTTAAAAAGTTTTTTTAAAAAATGTCCTACCATTCATAAATACTTTACAAATGAGTGCTGCAGGATCTACATAAATTTCTCAGCAATTTTGTCAGTCTCAGACACAGTATGAGTGTGAGTAAGTTAAATAGGGTGGATAAGGAGTTATGCTTTCATTAAATCTAACCACAGATTTATATCACAGCTGCAACATAGAGTAAGGCACACAAGAGAATTTAGAAACTTGGTAAAAAAAACTTCTTTTAGCATTATAACATTGAAGGCAAGAAATCTTTATCAGTTTTTTTGCCCTGCAATAAGTGCAGGTAAGAAAATAACACTGAATTACTTTCAATGCAGAAGGCTTGAACACAACTTAGTTCAATCAGAATGCTGGAATCTGTTATTACTCACACAGGGATAAATTCCTACAGGCCTATAGAACCAACCCAAATCAGACCTAAAGCCTCTGACTGCCATCATCAAAATCACCCTAGATAACAGAATTCCTAAATCATGAAAAACTTACCTCAGTGTTTACATTCTACCCTCTCCATATTCTTAGAGCTAAAATGAATCCTCATGTAAAGCTCACAAGCAGGCCAGGTCAGCAGATAGAAGGCACGACACAAATAAAGTGCCTGTGCTGCTTTGATGGCTCCAGAAAACTCAGACTTAGGCCTCAGCCACACTGGACACAGTAGCCATTTGTAAGCTTCTAGCTTTGTTTGAGATTTATCACCTAATTTTAAGGTCCTAGAACCATGTGTGAGATAATGAGTTGTATTATTAATATAACTGGCTCAGAAAAAAACCTTGTTGCAAGATACATCTAAAAATCCCAACCAAAAAAAAGTTAGAAGAAGTTGTTTTCCTAAAATGTAACACAGATTTACTCTCCAAAATTATAGCTCCATGGAAAATATCATTTATTACTGATCTCCATGTTTGCATCTGGTAGAAATATGTCTATCTGCAAAATGAACAAAGAGTTTTTGATTCTGATCAGTTAAACAAGAAAACTGCACTGGATAAATTGAAATTGTTTTAATAACCTGATTACTTAAATTGGAGCTAGTGCCTTTGAAGACAAAGTGATTTCAGGAAGGGCCCTTTTGTTTTTAACTTATGGCTATGATTCTCTCCCAGACGAAGCTTTTCCACTTTTGGATGTGGGTGCCACTGGCTGCTCTGCCCCTGCCATAGCTGGAGGTCATCCCTGCTCCACCTTCTCCCTCATCCACCCCAGACAAAAACAGCCAGGCTGCCCTGATCCATGGCTGCTCATCACTGCTTGTGCTAACCTGGCTTGCAGTTGGTAAGGGATTGATTTCTTCTGCTGGTGGCCCTGGGGGGGGTCACAATCTCAGCAGAAAAACAGCAGCAAGTGGGTGATGGTGGGGACAATAACTCCCACAGCTGGCACAGCTGCAGGGCCCAGGCTGGGGACAGAACTCCTCACCCACATCCAGGTGTGCTGTGCAAGGATTGCAGATTCTCATCCCTTTCCCCTCTAAGACTATGACCTCTTCTAATCCTCCAGTAATGCTGTTCAAGTGAGCAGCATGCTCATTTTAGTCAAAAAGATCTGTTTTAAAATAAAACTTGTACACAAGCTGTTTAGCTAGCTTGGCTGAATTTGGCAGAACTCAGAGCCAAGCTGAAGAAGAGCTCGTGGTCTGGCCAGCCAGGTGTGCTGAGAGGCTCCAGGAGGGAACCAGTGAAATCATCACAGCTCTTCTGGAAAACAGAACTATGCACTTCTTCACTGGTTAATTGTCTATTGAGCAAAGATCAAAACAGAAACAAAATGAAACAGCAAGGCTCTGCAATCTGTGATATGCAGGGACACTCCATAACAACTTGAAATGAGCAATTAGCACAAGAGATTTTTTTGAACAAATGAGAGTATTGATGCCAAAATGGATGATTAATTAGTGGGACAGTACAGTGACATCAGAAATATTAACAGTCATTTCTTAGCTATTTCTAACCCATTACATTAATATTTACTATTAGAGCACAAGTGTTCAGATGGCTTAATATTGTCCAAACAATGTTCCTAAGATGCTGAATACTGAACTTATTTAAATCACATGAACAAGTGTTATTCTTAGATCTCTGCATTTTTACTCTCTGTTGTAGAATTCTTCATAAATTACCTTGCTTGAGCCACTGATTTAAGGCTCATACTCAAGACAATCACATCCTGCCCAATGCCTTTACTCTGTCAGAGAAATGAAAGGAGTATGCAAGGACACCTGCTGGAACAGCCAGCAGCTTCTGTTTTTATTTGTTTCTTTGCACTGACACCTCCCTCAGCTCAGGCTGAGCTCTAGACACCACTCCCTGAAGATGTGTTTCCATCACTGAAGGGGCATGATCTAAAATCTTGCTCCAGAAACCAGCTCCAGAAGAGCAGAAAGCATAAGAGACAGCGTGGACATGACTCCAAACTGGCTCCAGGCTTGTGGCTGGCAGGACTGGCTATCTCTGACAGCAGTCATCACCTATCAGAGGTTTTCCTTGAGGAAGTCAAGAGACAAATGCAATGACAACTGGTATTTCATTGATGTTAAGGAGGTCAGCACAGGAAGGTTTTCTTACTTTTTTTTTTTCCTTACTTTCCAAGTGGCATTACAGCATTGTAACTAATAGAATATTAAAAATAGATACTAGGAGGCTTTAATTAGGTGTATATTTTTGGTACTTTGATGAACATTTTCTCTTGTATTTTTTCATAAGCTTCCCAGAACAATCTACATAAATCTAATTTATTTAAAACTGGTGTTTTTCATCTTTTAGTATTCAACTGTAAAATCTTAAATTTAAAAGTTTATGTCATATGACCTTTGATTAGGTCAGGAGGTAATTCTGCTTCCAAAAAAACCAGGACCTTCCCATCAGAATGCTCTGCAGGCAGTCCCACATTCACATACCCTAAAATTCACTTACAACTCTCTGAAACTGTTCTCAAGACAAATAAAATAATAGCAATTCCACATATTCACATGATAATCTGTAGAAGTGAAATCCAACACAATGCAATTCATCACTGAATTCACATCTTTAGAGCAGGTTTTTGCTATTTTTCAAGAAGTCAGTTTAGCTTCAATTTTAAACAGCAGCTAGATTATTTGATTCCTTCTGTGAAATCAGTAATTAACTACTCCAGTTTACAACAACTACAGCATTTCAAAACAAAGATGAAAGCTGTGAAAACACATACAGCCTTTTCTCACTCTCCACAGTGTTTAAAATTGCTCTGGTATGTTATTTATTTTTACTAAGGAAGAGTATAAAAGAGCACAACTGATGATGATGGTAGGCCCTGTGATTGTTGTCTTCAGACTGACCACATCAAAAGCTTTCAAGTTCAGTTCATGAGCCCCATTTTCCTTTTTTTTTTTGTACACCTTCTGCACCTGCAATGAAAAAGCTGAGGCCAAAGTTCAGGCAGAATGGCCTGACTCACAGAGCTAAAACACAAGTGACAGACAAAAAACTATTGAAATTATATAATACATTTCTACAGCTGGACATGAGGATGATTTGGTGCCCCATAAATACAATGTTTAAGATGAGATAAATGCCTGTCAAATTAAAGAACATCTAGTTCATGCAACTACTTTTGAGAATGCATTTGTGTATATGCTCAGGTGCTTTTCTAATGTGAATAGAACAACCAAAAGGAAGAAACTGCTCTGAGTGACAACTGAACAGTACTGAAATAAATAACAGGGCTTTCATTAACTCTAACAGGCCCAGGGTTTCAACTTTCAGCCTTAACTCTCATGTCAAGTGATTGACACATTTCCAGTACACAATCAATAAAATATAACCAAATACATACAGATAAATAAATTCCTACTTTTAATGAAAACCCTCTGTCTTCAGCAGAGAGCAATTAATACCTAAAAATATTAGCAGTAGTAATGAAATCTTTAAGAAGACAAGGAAGGTAACTCTTTTTAACTAATATAAAATGTCCCAATAAAAATAAAAGCTAGAAGTGTCTTTCATTAAGAATAAAAGTATTATAACAGGAATGAAGACTAGTCACAAATCTGTCCATCTGCAAAACAAACATTGCTTGGGACGTTCCTCCTTTTGTTTAGTAAAAACTATGTTACAGTAAAACAACAATCATGCCTAAAAATTCACAAATACAAAATGCCCTTGGCTCCAGTCAATGTAGCAACACCCGTTTAGATAATTAAGCATAGAGCTGCTTTTCATACACTGAGAAAATTAAAATGAACACTGCAAACAGTCATGCTCCTTATTTTTCCCTTGCCTTGAATGCTACTGATGCTCATTTCAAGGTTAACATGTTTTTTCCAAAACAGGCTAAACAGAATATCACAACAAAAAGAAAAATAAATTATTTACAAAACTCATAACTTGAATTAACGAAAACAAGAAGCAGAACAATAGCTAACAGTTAATGTCTTTAAACATATCCTTATATAGCAACATGGCAAAATTTTGTTGAGCTTTGTACTGCTGTTAGCAAGAACATCTTGAAAGAGAACCATTCACCACATCTCAGCAAAGACAAATCTAGGCACCACATTTGCTTTGTAACAGCCTCCTCCTCCTCCCCGAAGCACATGAAACACATCCAGCAGTTAGAAGTGAACAGTGAATATTTGCCTCAGCAATATTCTTTCATCCATGTTGCAGACAACTCCTGCTTTGAAGGAGTTTTTTGCTGAATGGCACTGATGCCTCCTGAAGGATGCCTACACGAAGGTATCTACGAAGGCCAAATTTTAAATTTACAGACTTTCTGGGCGGATCCTAAATCCAAATTTAGTGGGCTAGCCTTATGACCCTATTTTCAACAGCACAAGACCTCAGCTGCTGCCAGGCAGGGGCTTCAGTCGCTCTTTGTTCCACGTGCAAAGGGAGCCCCGTGCTGAGGATGTAACAGACAATAAATTTGGCCAAACACTCCTCAGCATCTTTGAAAACATCCGATCCACTCCACATCTGCCGCGGGACGGAGCCCACGCTGCTGCTGTGCAAACAAGGCACTGCACAAACAGGTTTTGTGCTCAGCTCTCTCACACGCATGGGCAGCTCGTGGCAAAGGCAAAACTGTTTTCTCAGTGTCTGCTGCACTTCAGTGGTTGGAACTGGAAAGGGAAAACAAGCACTTGTGTTCTACCTGCACTCCTCAGCTGTGCCACAAAACATATTTTCTGAGGGTCACGTGGCTTCAGTTACCCATGACAGATTGCTATACAGGCTTCATTCTTAAAACTTATCATCACCTCATGATTTTCTTTCTTTTTTTTTGGTTTTGGTTTTTTTTTTTTTCCCTCTGTAAGGGTGAGGAGAGGGGAAGAGATCCTGTTTCTAACAAGACTTGAGCACTGCAGCTCCATTCGCTGCTAAATGGGCTGGCCAGGGAGATTTCCCTGAACACCTCGTCTGCTCCCTAACGAGTAACCAGCTCTCTAAAACCTCACAACACTTTCTCATCCTGCCACTCTGCATCTCCACCAGCATTTCCTGTCACTCCTGTGTAGCAGTTGAGCACTGAAGTGGTAAAGTTTAAAGGGAGTTCACTTATGTTTAACTAACTACTTTTTAAACATAATTAGAGGACGAGCCTGCACTATCTTTACTGAGGCAGAGTCCCACCTCACGGCCTCCAGAAAAGCTTTGATTGTAGAAATCAATCATAACAATTAGTCTTGGAACAAAACAAATTCAGAAGCTAAATGTTTTGGTATATCAGGCACTTTTTGTTTTGTAGGAAAAAAATCCTCTGGCCCCTGTCACTTAAAAGAAAAATCAATTCAAAAGCACGTAATCTATTTTACACTGCTCTAATAAATGCTAAATAAATATTCCCTCAGTCTCTTGTCAGCCAGCTTTCAAAATCATTGTACTCTTTGTGCACAAATTTTCTTAAACCAAATAAAATGTGGTTTTGAGACTCTAAAAGGGAAAAAAATATGCATTGGTTCATAAACATGTTCCATGTTGCAATGGAAGTGCATTCATAGTTTAAATAATTTAAACTGTATAACTACAAGTCATGGCAAATATACAAAGTATAAAATAGTAAGGTGGATTTTTTTATAGAAACCCACATTCTTTCAGTTGAAACACTTTTAAAACTAAATTGTTTCTATTTTATTTTCCTCTCCAACATAAAATATATTCCTCATGTTCATTCTCATTTGGTCTCATTTTCTTCATGTTCACAATGAGCTTTTGATAGATGTCTGCAGTAACAAAACAAATACATAGAAGCTTTTCTAAAAAAGATACTTACACACCCAATTTAATTTTATTAATGTTGTGTTTTAATACACACTCAGTTGACTGAGAGATTTGATTACCCTCAGCCATACTACTTGCTGTGAAAATCAGGAGAGAGTGTGAGAGGAAGAACGGTAAAATGCCAAAAGCAATATAACGTGTGGAAGCTTTAACAAGACATTAATCTTTACTTATGTGAGTAGGTTTTTCTCCTCTGAACAGGCCCATTGTAGTAAAAGAAATTGTTTCTGTAACAAGCAGTGAGAAGTATTTTCTACAAGCAACCCACCAAAGCCTGGTGTCCTCAGCAGTGCTGAGACCACGGCGATCTCGAGCTACAAATCACCCACAGCTCCAAAGGCCAGCCCCAAACGAGTGGATAGGCACAAACCAGTACCTGGCACATGGTGACAATACAGTGCTTACTCATAATTTAAGAGACAAACAATATATGCTGCACTTTGTACTCTTCATTATCACAAGCAAATTATTGTATGGATGTTACCCCATCATAATATTTCAGGAAAAGAGCATGTATGGCACAGAGAGATTATATATTCCTTATTAAACATCTGCTGCTTATTTTAAAATTTCACTACAACATTTCAGCTTAAGAGGTAGTCTCATGTTTTCCCATGCATATCATAAATTCTGTTCTAGTAAAACTGCATGCTTCCTCTGTGGCAAAATTCCTTTAAATATCAAACTTCCATACACATTCTGCAAAGATAATACAGCGCTCATACAGGGATTTTAGAGATGATAAAGCAAATTCATACTAGCTTAAAGAAGTTACCTACTGAAGAAAATTGTTTAGACAGATACAAATAGATGTCTTTTGAAGTTTTGTACCCATCCACACCTTTAGCCACCATAAGTTATGAAAAAAGCTAAACCACTACCCCATTAAACCATTAGACACAGTTTCTCATTTTTCACTGCATATGAGAAAACATCCTTACAGCATTCACAAACACACTTGTCAAGAAACACACAGCTCCACTCCATGCAGTGTGAAAAAAAAAACCCCACAACAATTAGACTGAAACTTGAAAAAAGAGATAAAAGAGAGTTTCTCACCCCTCAAAACAAAACTGGAACTTTGGTTTACAGGAGAGGCTATGCCCATATACCCTCCTCATCATCCTGGGTGCCAGGCATTAGGAGATGCACAGAGAAGGTGTTGGCATTGGAGTGAAAGAAAGAAAGAAAGGTTTGTTACTTTGATGCACATAAAATACAATTTTCTTGGCTGTTAAAAACATGACTTTTTTTCTTTAATACAAGCCAGCAAAACCAACTGAACAAGCTTGTGTTACATATACAAATCTGCATCTATAGCAACCAAAAAAACAACAACAGTGACGTAAAAGTTTTTCCCTCCTGGTTCAAACAGTGTGTAGGAAGATGATTATGAGATTAAATATTAAAAGATTATCTATTTTTTAATTGCACGCAATTCAAACCAACACTGACAGCAAAGAAAAGATCAAAGCTTTTAGGTAAGTAAAAAAATTAATCGTCTTCTATTCTGTTAAAAGATACAAAACTGCTGAATAACCAAAAAATCTATCATTAGCAATGTACACTTTTCCAATATGCTATCGATTAAATTTATCTTTTCAACAAACATTAAACACTGAACATTTTTGAACAGTATTAAATAGCTCTTCCCCTTTTTTTCAGTTTTTAAATTAGGTTTATTCATTTATTTAGAGTTTTAGTGATAAAAACCACAAAAATTCATAACAATTTCTTGAATTTGTTTTAAAAATGGATTAATTTATGGTAGATAAGCTGAAAGCAGAAAGCCTTCACATTTATTATAAACTTGAAGTTAACAGTAAAAATAAATTTTAATTTTAATAAAATAAAAACAAAATTTTAAAAACCATGAACTAAACCAGGAGATTGAAATTTTCTTTCTCAGATGCATCAACTAAAACCGAAATTTTACAATGACATTTCACCTACACACAGAGATGTGCCTGTGCACAGCTATCTCTATAAATAGCTCTCCTGTGCCCAATGATGTGACCCTCAGCTTGTAGAACAGAGAGGTGCACAGCACAGTTTTTGTCACTTACCTCAGCATTTCAAAATTGAGTAAAATCATGTCATTTTAGGTATCTTTAAATTCACCCATTAATATTTTA
This sequence comes from Rhipidura dahli, assembly GCA_013399225.1. Lineage (NCBI taxonomy): Eukaryota > Metazoa > Chordata > Aves > Passeriformes > Rhipiduridae > Rhipidura > Rhipidura dahli. Next base: position 1,123,414 of record VXAC01001091.1, read on the forward strand.
GAAACATAAAAAAATTACATTCTATAATTTCAAAACCTTGAAAGTTAGCTGGTGTAACATACTGCTGGCACTTAATTAAATCTAAAAACTAAGTACAATGAATGGTAATTAATTATGATTGAAATGGACAGGAATTTTAGCCTGAAAATATACACTGCCAGTATCACTACTGTTCCTAACCCATTCTTGGAATAAAAAAGAACTCCCAGATGTCAACTGTTATTAAAAACCAGATGTTAAGATAAATGTCTTGCATGTTGCTGAATTAAGTAAAGAAATCTGACAGTCCACTGTAAACTTAGCTATCACTTAACACAGAAGAAATGTGGGTAAATTTTTTACAGTTAACTTGGAACACATCTGAGTTACAAGGTCTGCACAAATACACCACAAAGCAAAGACACAGTAAGGCCTGAATATCCTTATTTATTTTTGAAACAAAGGCACAGGTCCTGTAAACCTTCCAATGAGCTGGGTTTGCCTCAGTGAAAACACAAGTTATTCCCTCTGAATTCTGCAGGAGCCACTCTTGGTCGGGCCCAGTAACGCTAATTGAACTGGCTTTCAAGCTGACAAGAGTTTTACCAGAGTAAAGGCTGAAGAAAGAATGAAGGATTTCTTTTCCACTGAGTAGTTTGATCCTATTTCACTAACAGAATACATTAGGTTAATCTTTGGTGATATCTCTAAAAACAGCAAGAAATCAACAAAATGGACAACTCAATAGGTTTCCAAGGGGCTCCTCCCCTAACTACACACAGCTGGTTTGCTGTTTAGAGCATTGCAATTCTTCAAACAGGCAGAGGTTCATTTTTACTTCCATTATTTGTGTGATCTCCTTTTGGCAGAATTCTAGAGGAGTTTGAAAAATCAAATATTGCCAAATATTTGTAAAGAGTTTTATGGGAAATTAAAGGCTATATAGTTTGACACTGATCCTGATATACAATAAGCAAAAAATTAAAAGCTGGAGCTCAGTTAATGCCAATCAATGTGGCTTTATTAAGTACCAGTCCTGTCAAAGTAACTTTCTATCTTTTCCAATTACATAGAGACTCTTTTTGATAAGGTAAGTGCTTTGAAATAATATGCTGAGATTTCTGAAAGGCATTTGATTATGTGCCACGTGACACAGCGTCACAAAAATTAGCTCCAGGCAGAATGAATTTTTGCTGGAGAAGGAAGGGGACCTGCGGATATCTTTCTCATCCCAAACTTGTTCCATATTCCCATGATCTGAAAGATAAGCCTGACAGAGTCTTCTTGGAAAAGTGAAGAGATTTGGAATTACCTGGATAAATGTTATCAGACACATACACATATATCTGAAATCATGAATCCACTTTCGTAATAGGAAAGCATTTAGAGCAGGCTCAGAAGAAAGGGAACTGCTTCTGAAATCAATGACATCAAAAAGGTCTTTACAGGTCCTGGTGGAAATGAACACGTGGCACAATGTTGGATTTACCAAGACAAACAGAGGCAGAGAAAGAAAACTCCAAACATTTGCTGTATCTCTACACAGCAGCATGGGACCATTAAGAGAATTACACATCTGGTGCTCATGTCACACTCTTGTGAATATTTGAAAGCCTGTAACCAGATCAGGAAACAGCTAGAAAATTACTGAAAAATAAACTTGGCAGTGAGAAACAAGAGACTCAACCCAACTGATCCCTCAGAAAACATTAAAAGATTTCCTGATCATTATTAACTAACACAGAGAAAAGGAGACAGCTCCTTTCTCTAGTAAAAAAA